>VKKT01000228.1:59890-75630 GCA_008038995.1 Haliotis laevigata
AAAACTTCAGATCAAAATCTCTAAAATACAGGGGTTGCGTTTCTTTTTTGACAGAGTTTTACCATCGACAAGGACCCGTACTGGAGAAAAGAGAACGGGAAGAGATAGGTTCCTGTTAGGAAGGCTCGTTTGTCACGCTGACGCTGATGGCACGATTGCAGTAATTACGGGACGTGATACTGTTTGCAGTCTAATGACTTCATCAGTCACGTACACAATCACGAACGTCACTCACACATTTACTTGATACAGTAGGGAGGCTATATCTTTGCCTAAGACAGTGCGGTATCGCGTGGAATGCGTCATTCCATTGTGTTTGAATAATATACTGGTTGTTCATTTTGCGTGGTAATCGTCATTCAGTCGTGTAAATTGCGCTGAGATAAGTGTATGTTACACCAGGGCTTTGTTACTGTACGTTATAGATGTACATTACGACACAAATTACAGCAGCCTGGTTTGTACCTGTTTAAAGTAGCCGAAAGACGATTCCTGTTAGTTGTTTAACGCAATACTCCAGCTAGCTACTTGACGGCGGACTGTAAATAATCGAGTCTACATCGGACAATCCAGTGATCAACAGCATGCGCATCCATCCACGCATTTGGGATAAGGTGACATGCGTCAACAAAATGAGCGAGCCTGACCACCCGATCCTGTTAGTTGCCTCTTACCACTAGCACGGATTACTGACAACCAATTTTACCCGGATCTTCACGGGTTCCAAAAGCGACAAACATTATATATTAGATTGTCATAAGCAGATTCCACTGTACTGTTCGGAATAATTGATAGGTATGTGTTTCAGAATCACTATCAAATAACGATACCAGGTACACAAAGGTATGCGTATCCTGCTCCACGATCGACACCTGTCACAAACACAAGTAAGGCAAGTCAATTAGTATCAGGAAACATGGCACACAAACACATCTCCCCGAAGCATGGGAGTTAACTGCCTATATACATCCATACCCTTGGCTACCTTGGCTCGGATTAGAGCTTTATGCTCTGGTTGGACTGATGAACCTATGCTTAGTCCAATCAAAATCACTAAAATCGACGTTCGTAATCAATATGGGGACTGCAGTGCATATTTCGGTTTATTGCATGCTTTGCAAAGTATAGGTAGTGTAAACCCATCATATACAATCTACTTTCAGCCAAGACCTTTTGCGGGTGGAAACTGGAATTTGGTAGTCAGATAAATCCCTTGTCTCGACAAGACGGGTAAAACAGGAACTGCAGATGACATCATTTTAATTATTCATTCATGTCACCACTAGATGAAGATATTACATGGTTAGGAACGTCTAACTGTTATAAGAACGCTATTCACGCTATCACATTTTACATGTATTTAATGGCTTCTGGCTGATGTACTTTTCCCTCAGTGTCAGGAGATCACGGTGTTGCGAATGACGGTTCTCCGGTAACAGGCCAAGAAACCATTCAGTGCGGTCCTGTTCCACCGATGGTGTAATTATATCAGAACAGCCTGGTGGTCAGGCACAACCCGCATCACTGACACCAGGTGTCTTGCCATAATGTAAATGATAAATGCCAAGTATTCCATAACACGCTGAATAAGTAACGACCACGGGGCATACAGACGAGATTATGATCTTGCCCCACAGTTTGGTCCATCAATCTGGAGTAATCGGAAGCCACAGCATGTGCCGGATATTTTTCCTATACCCTCTGTTATGATATTATCAATCACATCAGCCTGGATGTCCGACTGGCTCAATCAGAACTCCCATCGTTTAACGCATCATGCTGTCAAAGTACATTTGGGGTCGAGATGAATATGTGGCCAGAAGTGGGCCTGACATGCATTTACCTTATTTATGAATCACTGTAGTACAACAGAGTAATAAATGATTTGCTCTAAGAATCAGCCATATGCTCCACCTTATCCGTAATACTATGTTTTACAGATTAAAGATAGCATGCAGTAGAGAGGGTTCGGGTGATCCTGGCACAGTCAGGCTGTTAAGGCTCATCATCAGCTCAGGGCCCTCTCCCCCTCTACACGCAGCCCAGACAGCGAATGGGACATCTCCAAGGAAACGCTGCGTAGTTGAACCCACCAAGAACTTTCCGGAGTACATGTAGACTCCCCAACACTGCAGCCTTCTGCATTACCAAGAGTGCCAGAAGGACTGTGCTCCCGGTGGAGAACCCGGACACTCTTTTGATCTGCGCCAAGAGATCAGGAGGTACCAAACCAAGGGCACCAAAAACAATGGGAAGTCTGACGACAGTGTACTTGGAATGCAAGCGAGACATTTCAAAGGCGAGGTTCGCATATTTAGCCTGCTTTTCCTGAATCATGCCAACCACATTGCTGTCAAAATGGACAGAAAACTCAATAACATAAATAAATTCATTGGCTTTATCAAAAAGGACAAGATCAGGTTTGTTGGCTGGAATTCTACTGAGGCTGTATACGGGCCTATTCCAAGGATACTTAAAGGCATCAATTTCCATGACGCCCTGGACATGTTCAGGGTCGTACCATGGATGGACCTCGTAGTCAAAGCAACAGGCATGGCGATGACGGTAGAAGAAGCAGCGAGCCATGCCATCATGTCTTTTAAGATATGCTGTTTGTGCCAAGGAAAGGCATCCAATGACAAGGTGTTGGGCAGTCTCTGTAAATTAATTGCAAAGACGACATTTCATAATACGTAATACTATTATTATAATTGATTATACTAACATTTCTATAACGCCCATATCCAGCTCAGCTGCTCAAATGTGCTTTGATTTTCCCTCGATCATTGGATATCAAACTGAAACGGCAACATCGTATTATTATCTCAACTCCCTGGGGATCATACGTATAGTGCTTTAAGTTGCGTAAGTGTAAGTGAGTCGGCCTTGAATAGTGTAATTTATTACCCACGTGGTCAACGTATGGGTAGTTGCATACTAATCTCGTACGTCACACGAGTGTCGTATCGCGTTGACCTGTGTCAGACACAATAGGAAGGACACTCGTTTCGTATAATTCGTATGTAATTAGACCTCGTGTAGTATTCTCTATGGACGTTCACTACTGTTTTGAAGCAGACAAATATGTAGATGTTCAGAAAATCCAGAATAATGTTCAGGATGATCCAGAATTAACAAATATGAAGATGTTGTGATACTATCGTAAATTAACATACATTGGTACATGTCAATTTAACCCAGTTGACCCAGAAATGTATAGGCAAAGACCTTAGTGTGAAATTAACAAACAACAAAGAGATTAACAATGTATTATAACACAAACAAGCACTGCAAATCAATACACATTATCACAAGGTACAATGGCATTACGCGAAGGAATGGTTGTACATTACAGTGGCATTATGTGATATAACAGCAGCGGATGAGTGGAGACGACATGTATACAACATCTATCCAGACTTTGTGTGCTGGCGATGAGGTACCTGATTCTGAGGGTGTGGGTTCGAACCCTGATGGGACTCAACCCAACAAAAGTACAACAATCTGTACTTTACTAAGACAGTTTAATCCCAAATATAACATATGTTACATTTGACCTCTTTCTAAATGGCATTGTGTATTCATATCTATCCATAAATTGTGTTTTTCAAAATAGCACATCGAAATAGCAATGATAATCGAATTTTCCCTCTCTGAGGCGTCCCTAAATAACGTGTAGCTATACCACCGACACTGGCGATGGCATTTCCCCTGTCACGCGTAGGCGGCCAAAACTATTGTGGGCCTTGTCGTGACAGTATTTACGCTAACAACTTGACAAAGATCATGAAAATATCATACGGTATTGGGGCGGACGGAGCCAGACCTGGACTACTAATGACCTATTGTGTTAGGCCTGAAGTCATACAATACTCCACTGCTGAACCGGGACTGCGTGGATGCGACTTCACGGTAGTAATTGTTGTAGTGAATATCTTCATGTCTTCAGATAGATTAATGGCTTGAGCTCCAAATCCTTTCATTGAAGCCAAGACATACATTCTGTGTGTTACAATACATTACAGAAATTTATAGTTAGTTCTGTAGGGCATCTGATATGGACTTTTGTCCGAAGAGAATTTGAGGTCAAACATTACTATTTTCTCTCAGATAGACTATTTTTTCAGGAAATACGACATATCCATGGAACGATTTTGTTGCGTTAAACAGGTTCTTATTCCTCCCCATCATCAAGGCCCGGGTTCGATTACCCACTGGGGTGCAATGCGTGAGACCTATTTCTGGTGTCCCACAGCCTGATATTGCTGGAATATTGGTAAAAACAGCGTAAAACCTCACTCACTACCTACCATTGGCTATATGTCGAGTTGTCCGTAGTTCGAGACTCACTGGGCGTTGAAAGACACCAGAAAACTAGATTCTGTTGGAACCAAATGTTATTTCGTTTTAGGTGATCAGCGTTTAACTGTTTGATGTGGTCAGACAATGTGAGAGTTTCACTGACTCACCTGGAAGCACTACTGCAGGTTGTATGGAACACCAAACCCCCATCCTAACCTCACCCCTGCCCTTACCTTTTGCATGGAAACTCCACTCCCGGACAGCTCACTTTATGGGTAATATATCCCCCCTCTTACATATCTAAATATCCTGGACCTATCCCTGAGGGGAGCGGTTGGTACCCTAGTGGTTACAGCGTTCGCTCGTTCCATTGCGTACAATCTGCTGTCTCTTGCCCCCAAATTTGCTGGAATATTGCTAAAAGCGACGTAAACCTAAACTCACTGATTCTAAACCTGAACAAACAATAATGACACACAGGCTTTGTCAGGCTTCGAGAATACATCTATAATAGTCGTAAACGTTAACCAAATTAAAGTGTGAAGTTTGCAGTCTAACACCACTGAGTTGACGGTCGTCAGCGACCTTATGCTGTAATACAGTGATATAATTGTGTTGTGACAAACACTGTTGTAATACCCGATAATGACGACAATTCAGGACTGTGTTTACGTTAATAGCGGTAGTAAGTGAGGGTGGCAGTCAGCCTACCCCCTGCAAAGTACCAACTACGTTTCAGGGTCAGCAAGAATGGTTATTCGTCCCATATTGGCTACGGTTATGGTGTTGGTCAATCGGCTTCATATCGAGCTCCAGGCTCCAGCAGAGTAGTAATGTCTTCGTCATTGAGGATTTCTTCAAGTCTCTAGTCGATAAAGATCGCTTGATTGATAATCCGGAACATGTATTGATCAAAGCGGTGGTATTGCCAGTTCTAACACCACTTTGGATAAATTTCAAATAATTAAAATGCATTTTAGAACGCAGGTATGACGTCTTAAACAAGGATGAAACACCCCTTCAGAATACAGTCACGGTGCAACCACTAACAGATTATGCGTTTCATATCAATAAAGCAAAGATAATGTGGCCCAGAGTTCAGATGAGGCGTTATGCACTTCCTCTTCAGTAATGTGTTCTTAATGCACAAAACCTCTGTTTTGCCACTCTTTACACAACAGTTTATTTTTTCTTGTTTTCTTTGCATTTTGTTTGTTGACTGTTTAAGGTTATATTTTGTGAAAGTGATTTATATAAAATGGAGACAAATCCAGTGTAGTTGACATGTTTTTTAATCATGTTCCCCATCTTAAGTAGCAAGCTTTTCACTTAGATTGTCAGTTCACCTCGTGTGAAAAATACAGAAACTAAAACATAGTTTGAAATCTGTGTTTCATATCTCAGGTGCCATTAGGCTGAAGGGTGACTTCCTCTTGGGAATACTTTCTCATTCGTCCTTGGCATTCATGTTTCATCTGAGGCCGTTGTGGTCGACGTGGAAAAAACATGTTGACGTTAAATTAAGTGTAATGCAAAATAAAGTATTTGAAACGTTGTTAAAATGCTCCAGGCCATAAATAACTAGTTCAAAGCATTAAAACGAAGACTTTTATTTCATATTCTTTGAAAACCGTTTTGAAAAAAATTTTAAAAGGTTTTACTTTCATGAAGCATTAGGAAACAAACACTGAATATTAATGATCAAGTGATTCTGGATCATTTTATGAACTGATATTTGAAACGGACCTGCATAACATATGGCGCCACTAAGCTCGGTCAGTTTGAATGGCCATCCTTGATGTGTTTCCACAGTCATCTAGACACAAATAAAATATCAAACGATGGTAGTTATAATTGGCTGGACAAAAGTCACATGTGAGTCTGCAGTGTAATCCATTGTCTCACCGTATGTTGTTACATGTTGTTGGTGTTGTTTCAGTCGACTCAGGTCTGAGGAAATCGAGTCATGGTACACCCTTTTATATTCTATATTTTTTGTAATTTAAAGTTTATTCCTGAAACCCTGTTACAGATATGACTCAGCAGCCATGGAACTGCAAAACCAGAGGATATAAAACATATTTCAGGTTGGATCGCACCACACCTGTGCTTTTGGGTAATAGTCGTGAGTATCGTTTCGGAATCCCACCCCACCCCCACCCATTTATGTTTTTGGAGCTTTTAGCATGAATGTAACCATAATAACTGAGGCAACAATAGCTCTTATCTCAAACAGCTGTCAGAAAAGGATAAAACATTGAATTCCTTTGACCCTCCAACAAGTAAAAGGCTTCCAAAAAATATTTGTGGTTGTGTAATTATAAATAATTCGTAAAAGGTGTTTCAGTACCTACGTGAGGCAGCTCGTTTGCGTGATCTGGACTTTTCTCCACGAACAGTTCAGCTGGATTTGTAAATTTTACATAATCAATATTTCAACATTTCAATATTTGATACGGTAACCCATTATTTACAGTAAATAGCGCATTGCCGGGAGAGACCCATTCATACGATCACTCAACCACGCCCATTGCTGGTTGAGCCACACTATTTTCGACTCTGTTTTTCTAAAACGTGTCTTTCCCGGGCTATAATCACGGCATTACTCTCCATGTGGCTTGAAGTTTGACTGCTATGAAACCAACAAACAACGAAGAAATATAGAATATAATATCCAATGTATTGTGAAACTGAAATCACTACAAAGCTATGACAGGGGCAGTGTCAATTCAAAAGCATAAAGGTACAACACAAAAGCAGAGGTTGTAGCAATAAAAACATACATGGTAATATTCACCTAACTGCATCAATGGCCAAGTGTCCAAAAAGGGCTGAGTATTCAGTGTAAGGATGACCTTCAAACAACTGTGGTCCTTCTTGTAAGTTGAGATGTGATTTGCGGTAAGAGGCAAGAGTTAACTCCCCTTTAATACCTAAAAAAGACCAGAAATTTCTCCAACTGCCCGGATCAGTATATAGCGGAAAGGTGCATAGTGTTCTAAAACTCTGTAGTGCCTTCCAGAACTCGGGCTAAAAATAGCACAAGTGTAAATATACAGTATGCGACTTCCGCTTACTGAATGTCAACCGGTAAATTGTATTACACTTGGAACATTGTGGCAAAATGAATAACACTGCCACATAACAACATTAACTCTGGAAGTAAGTGAATTTTTCATCAGAAATGGAACACATCATAACGAGAGAAAGAAAATATCTATTATCCCCTCTGAACTCCCCGAAGCTGTTCGTCAACACCCGACCCTTTCACGAACGTGTGAAAGGGGACGAGTCTCAATCAGCATCAAAGCTCTGCATCATTGATGTATAAACTGCAAGTCCCTCATCCAGGTTTGTTCTTGCCAGTCAGAGTTTCATGTCGGACATAACTATTAATGTAATCTGGAACTGACCCAGGGCGACGCTCTGTACACACAGTCAGTTACATGAGTTCCTCGTCCGCCCAACATGTTTTAAGAATACTCCTCTCTCTACACAAAGCATTTAACCTTTTCCTTCGTACAGACACCTAAATGTCAGACACGGCCAGACAGATTTATGTATTTACCAGTAAAACAACCCTTTAATGTTGAAAACTAACCACCTCCGTCCTGTTGTCATAATGTACTATCATACGTATTGTGGGGCACCAACGTTGAAGTCGTCGCACTGCGCTGTGGGAGTTGTGTAAGTTGGTGGTGCCAGAGGATGTTCATGTCCTACCCCATATCGTCCCATTTGTAATTCCTTTGGCAGTACCCAACTCATGTTCATAGGTTTGACAAAAGTGGTCATCGATCGTAAGGCGAGCGATGACTGAAAATCGGCATTAATTCCATCAATAACATAGTCCTATTTTGTACTTCAGCACACAGTTATGGGGCCTTTGCGTTTTCAAAGACATGAGACATAATGCAGTCCGTACGAAAAAACAAAGAGCCACTTCGATCCCATTTCCTGTCACGTTAAAATGCAGGTAGTCGGTTATATACGTGAACACAAAGACGCTTGTGTATTTCAGACTTGAATATTTGAAGGCCCCTGTAGCTTGGATGTTTACATTGTAAATTTGGAGTTAAGTACCAGACTAAAATAGCTACAAAGACACTACCGCAATTACAAAACCACTTTTAAAAACATAAATAATGCCCCCCAGTGAATGACAATTAGGCATGACGCCCCTGACTGAAGGGTAACTAGACCTAACGCCCACGACATGTTGATGCAGATATATATTAACGTCCACACATCGTCGGATCAAAACTTTTATTGCGCCCTCTGTACAAGGACATAGATGTATCCCCGCCCACGTTTATTCGGAACAGCTACGGCCACGTTTATACATATGTGTAAAGGAACAGCTATGTCCAAGTTTCGACTTCTATCATAGCTGTACATAGCTTGGTGGTCAGGCAGGTAGTTGTCTTGACTCCAGTCATATTAGCCGCCTGCACGATAAGCGTCGCGTAAAATCCTCCAGATCTGTTTGGACACCAAGGGCAGAATTACACCAACATACAATAACCCTTATCCCCCGAGTACTTGATCCGTCAGACAACTGTTCAGACATGTTGGGAATTAAACACTGCAGCCCGGAGCAAACTAACACATCGACATAGCCCACTAACAACTCTACTTGAAGTGACAGTAATCAAAGAGACACTGCCATAGGGTAAGCGTGTTAAAGGGCATGTATCGATAACTCTGTCCCGCGTCTGACAGATTCCTCAATTAAATCAAGATATGCTCTGTTTAATGGTTTAAGGACCGACTGCTATGCCTTAAAGTTTTTTCTGTTAAAGTTTAATTATTCGATGGAATGTGGTAAATGAGTTCACCTCGGGGCTTCATAGGTCCCTGCGTGACTAAAGCTGTTGCTTTAAAACCTATAATTGATCTGACTGTGTAACGTGAGAGGTTTTACTGTGTTGAAACCAGTAACTCGGCTGTATACAGTAATTTTACTAGACGGCGAAAGCGTGTGCCCCCAGAACTCTCACTCTCAACGAGGGCATTTTGTACAACTGATAAGCCTTAGTCAGATATATCTGTAAATATCCAGGCACATCTCTTATGGAGGAGAGAAAGTGAAAATCAATTCCCATGCACCGTCACGATCAGTTACTTGACTGTGGTCAACGTAGGACAAGGCGTCAACTCAGAACCAGGGATGACTGTGATGTTGCCGTGGAGGGGGATCAAGTTGGTCCAGACATCCCTTGGGCATTCCTGGCTGATTCTCCAGCATCATCTCAGCGTAAACATTGTTATTACAAGTGGCTTTACAAAACGTACTATTTATCTGTTAAAGCATTTCTACGTTGTGTGATGTTTCATCACGTCTGTAAATTACACATCCGTGTTGGGGTAAAAATGGTTCCCCTTCTGATTTTGGTGTTTGCCTTAGCTGAAAATGAAATGGAACAACTTGGCAAACTATTATACTCAGGACGTAAATCTGCTTGTAATTCATACATTGCATTTAAATGGTACTATGTATTTTACTAAAAGCGGTCTTTCGCTTGAAAACTATAAGGCATAACTAAATATCTACAATATAGCTGATATTAATAGCTATCGTCACTGCATTATTTTACAAGCACCTGAAATAAACCGGTTTAGAGACTTCCTGATTACGACAGTCTTTGTGTACAGTTTGTGGGTAGGGCGTTTGGAAAGGGCCCAGCCATTCCATGGTCACAACCTTTGAATGAGGAGATATTTGGTCATCTATTTCTTTGAGTTTATGGGTCGGAATAACAAGGAGGTTTATAACGGTAATATATTCAGTTCTCATGATCTGCACTAGGAATGAGAGGCCAACGAAACATCCTCATCTATTAAATATTTAGATCTATGCATAAAGTTTCTGAGCGACCATAAATGGACTACTGGACGAAGTATTGTCAACTTCCCTATTTTCCTTCCATGGATATTCCATCAGATCCAATCTTTAGTGTCTCCATTTTGAAAGTTTTGAGGTACGCTTTTGTCAGAGACGTAATCAAAGACTCTTATTAAAACAATGAATTCTGAAGGGCTCAGCATTCGAAACCTTTCTCACAAATCTGACGCATCGCTGACAAAAGAGGTCCATTTACATTTCATATCAGACCTCTAACCATATGATCCCGTATTTTTCACAGCTGATAACTTGACCTGCTTTTGCGTGTGTTTCTGACAGTTGCCACCATTGGGTCTGTATACCTTCACCTATGACATTGTTGAAATATCCAGAAAGCGGAAGTCATCTCTTTTACGACTGTCCAAAATCTAGAAACATATGGAATCAATTTTTTTCAAATGGATAAGAACAAAAACAGATGTCACATTGAATATCGATCAGATGACAATCATATTTGGAATCTCTGAAAAAAGGAACGATGTCCTTAATCTCTTGATAACAGTAGTCAAATTTACTCTTTTTAAAAAAGGAATATATACTTGTACACCAAGTGACATCGTTAAAATATTCAGCTGATTTGTTTTGATGTAATGGAAAACATAAACTGTATATTTTAGTTATGATTCGTGCTTGGATGTTGATCAGTAGTATACAGTTTTCGCTAAAAAGATCTGTGCGATTTGCTGGATCAGTCCTTTCTATGACTGTGTCGCGGTTCAGGTTCTATCATTTCATGTAACTGCATCAGTCGAATCTAGATTGAATTGGTCAGGGGACTATGGCCGTGTCTCGTGTTTAGCACTCAGCTTTGTCCTTTGTGTTTATCACTGTCCAAAGTTACGTGAAGACTTCGTCCTCGTGGAGTTCCTGTTATGGGATAAGCTAACATAGGTGTCTAGAAACCTCGATGTGAACTCCACTGAGAGGACCTATTTCATTTCTAAATAGCGTTAACGTCAGTTACCAAGACAGTGTGTGTTAATCCTGAGCGAAGACAACTTAGAAAGACACCCAATCCTACCCCGCGTCTAAACCTATTACGTTGCCATACGAGCAAATCAATGCCAGAATATTGATACTTGCCAGGGACAAGACCTGCAGTCGTATCTCCGTGGTATTACAGGACGTCAATTCCATGATATTACAGGACGTCGCCGAATATTCACGAATCAAAACATAGCTTCGAAGGCAACTACCCTACTCTAACTAGCATTGCACGTTACAACCTTGCATGGATTCCTCCAAAACCGTATTCATTGACATTGTAGGCGCCATATAGGTAGAATAAGTGGTACATGGTCGTTACGAAATTGGTAGCTCTGTGAATACTTGATTATATGTCAAATATTGCTTCCAGAGTTTCCACAAGCACACCACAATAATAGCGTGTTCACATTGTTTTGTTGTTCCGTCGAGTTAAAGGTCTACGCGAGTTTGTTCATGAAGAAAGGTAACTTTTCCTGTAAGAACCACGGTCCATGCAGGTAGCATAGGTACTCCGGATCTAAGTCCCCATGGTCCCTAGTATGGTGAGCTATCTTCTGTTGCTGGTGATATCTAGCCCGTTTTTTATGTATTGTATTGTTCATTTAATTTGTTTAATTTTACAGTTAAATGCTAGTTTTAATTCTCTATCTGTCATAATTTAGGTATTGTTACTGTTCTTCGTCGACAGTTTTTTAATATTTTAATTGCATTTATTATGAATTTGTCATTTGTTAAAGTCACGATATGGCTGAGATATTGCCGATGTGACTATAAATCTTAACTCACTGTAAGAACCACTTTTGCAACTTATGCAATTTTTCTTTGACATTCTTCCTATATAACATTCTTTAAGACTTACTCACGCCCAGTTGTTTCGTGGGAAATCGGATGTCAATATATTCAGAGAGGTTTAAGCCTTTTACGTCTCACTCCGGACATAAATGTATTCGAGAACACTTTCAGTGATCCGTTCATGATATTTTCAGAGCTATGTTGCCGTTTACGTAAACGGAATCTGTTTCGTTGACATTACATATGTAAATTTAATAAAGATACATGAACAAGAAGCGATTTCACAACAGACCGCTCACTCTGAGGAACGAAGACAAACTTACTCTGTTAAACACGCTCATAATCATATTGACGGCACTGAGAATAACAACTACAGCTTGTTATAAGATACAGGACACTTGAAAACATCAGACTATTAAAACAATTTACGATGAATATATAACGTCACACGCCAGTGAATAAACAGTCTCTGTTGTCTACCCAAATAGACTTCGTTGTCCAGAGGTTGCTATTTGAATGGACCATTAACATCAGTGGTGACACCAGGTGTTTGCGAAAAGGGTAAACGCATTTGATCAATGCTGAAGTTTCCAATGAAATTGTTCAAGCTTATGAATAAACTCATGGAAACGAATAAGGGAACGCATGAAAGTACAAGTGTTCCTTTATTCTTTTCCAGGTTTCTTCACAAGGTATGTATTGCACTGTGAGTGAAATTCTGGAAATAATGAAAGGAACACTTGTACTTTCATGTGTTCCCTTATTTGTTTCTATGAGTATATATGTAGATTCTGATGTATCAGTTGTGATGCCTGTTTAAAGGTTTTGTGATGTTCCCATCTGTAATAACTGGGATGCCATAATTCCTACTTGTAAGTGATTCCAGTCTGTGTCTGCGGACTGAGATTGGACTGTACGCTGTTGACCCTGGTGCCGTGGTAAGACAGCACTCCCTAGAAACAGACTTCAGCATCGTATGTCAAGTGTGTCTGGTGCCAGTAGTTATTGATGTATCGATGAACCTGATGTCGAATCTGCACTGACTACTTTTCGGATGATTACACAGGTACACTCCGTGGCCCTGTGGGAGATTGGTAGGTCACATCGATCTTGCTGTAGCTGGATGACGGCATGAAGTTAAGCTGTGTTATCCGCTGTAGTTGAGGACATGAAGTGAGTGAGTGAGAGTTGTTTTAGGTTTATAACAAAAACGTAATTGTTATATGAAACTTGAACTTATCCATTCCACCCGAATGCTACATTCCGTGGAATATAATTTAGTTTTTAAACCATTAGGATATTACAAGAAAAGTGGTAAAGAGTATTTGGTGTTCTAAAGCCGCGAAGCTTGTGGCTCATTGTCCTGTATCTGACGATATCGAGGTACCTTTGGTCACTGCTATTCTGTCCTGTCCTGTCCAGCTTCAAACAAACTATCATCAGTTTAAGATGTCATGAGGTGAGAATGTTGTGTGTTGCAATCAAACAACGATATACCCAATTTGAATGAGTGAATGAGTAAGAGGTCAACACCTATATTTATAGAATTTCAACCTTAACACGACACAGAAGGAAAGACCTTAAATTTATTCCTGTCCTTCAACCTTGATGAAACTCCTAACCATGGTTATGACGTAATTTAAGTGGAACCATATGGCAAGCGTGGGACAGAGGCTATTTAGTAGGTACCGGTATATGTTTTGTAGGAATACATTTAGTGCAATTTTCAGATGGACCTTAAATTGTGTCAATGTTCTCACTCGATTTCCAAATCTGGTTTCATGCTACTCATCAAGCATAGTTTACGATGCAGCGAAACGCATCCGAAACCTGTTAGATACAGCTAGTGGGAATCTGCGCTGTGTACACGCAGCTCACGGAATGTCGTTTCATGCATGCCCATGCGTCAGCAAGCTGTTGGAGATAGGATTAAACGATTAAACAGAGCTTTGATCATTTTGATGACACTGCGCGAGCGAAAGCCAATGGTTGCCGCTATGGAGAATAGGCTGCGCTCGAATATTGGTTCCATGAAACTTAATAGAATAATTCTCCCATTGTAAGCAAGCTAATCATGGAGAGATTTTCGAAAATATACGATTGCTCCGATGCACAAATACCGATTACGTCCATGTTAATGGCGGCTCTGGAAGAATCTACATTTTGCCTTAATTACTGGTACGTAGCAGCCGTGACTACGATATGAAGTTAATGTGTTGAAATAAACATATGGATAAGATTACTGAATATTTAATGGGTTATATCTAATAATATTTGAAATTCTCCTGGTCTCCTGGCAAGGTAATAGTTCTACCTGTGGATAACTATCCTGTTTTGCCTATCTGAGAAAACATCTGTTTAAGAGTGAGTAGATTGACACATAAATGTGGTCTTTAAGTGATTCTCTAAGTTGGTTTTCGCAATCCTCGAATGAAGCCTACACTCAGGAGTATATTAGTAAACTACGCGGCAGAAGGGATTTCAACTGATACTACAAACGCTAACAAAGCAGTTTTCGTCGGGAAACAGACGCCGAACCAAAGTTAGGGTAGAGATTTGTGATTCCTGTATCAAATACATAGAATTCCGTATTTCAACAATTTCTAGATAGATTATTGACAGGACAACCAAACCGTCATCATTAGATATGTAACACAGATGTATCTTAGTTGAAGGTGTCGTTGTGAAACAATTGTTTATGCCAACCGCTGCAAGCTGAGAAGGTAAAAGTAGGTTGCTAAAAATATGGAATTCGTGATCAAGGAATCTTTCCCAACCGGAAAAGGCAATCAACATTTGTCATTTTCTAACAATCATAAAAGCTGACCCGAAACCCTTCATTTTAACTCCGTGGACATAGTATGGTGTCCTGACGCCATTGTCTCCGCAGATGAAAGTACATGTTAGCAAATAATCAATAACCCTATCTAAACCAGTCTAAAATCAAATTCTTTTACAAAGTGAATAGAACTGCTTCAGACAGAGATGTCGTAAGGAAAAGGGATATGTCCCAGCACAATATTGATGAATATTGATGAGATAGAATCTCGTTTGTGCCATCAGACCGTATTTCAGACAACCCGCAGTTCAGAGTCATTCAGTGGTAATACATACAGCTGGGCATAGTATTCAATGTCTTGAAATTCACAGTTGACTCTTAAGTTGTGTCTCAGTATTCATGAACTACTGAGGGAAGTGATATATGTCACCAGTCACGGAAAAGTGAACCTTTTTGAGGAACCTCGTCTTATTTCATTATTCATTGAGTTGCGAACCTTTCTGCGGAGCCTTGGTTTGTCTCACTATTCATGCAGCTGTACATCCTACTGGCGAGCCTTCATGTCTATATATCCAACTGCACATGCAGCTGTAGATCCTACTGAGCAGCCTTCATGTTTGTCTCACTATTCATGCAGCTGTACATCCTACTGACGAGCCTTCATGTCTATCCAACTGCACTTGCAGCTGTAGATCCTACTGAGCAGCCTTCATGTTTGTCTCACTATTCATGCAACTGTTCATCCTACTGACGACCCTTCATGTCTATATATCCAACTGCACTTGCAGCTGTAGAATCTTACTGAGCAGCCTTCATGTTTGTCTCACTATTCATGCAGCAGTTCATCCTACTGACGACCCTTCATGTCTATATATCCAACTGCACTTGCAGCTGTAGAATCTTACTGAGCAGGCTTCATGTTTGTCTCACTATTCATGCAGCTGTTCATCCTACTGACGAGCCTTCATGTCTATA
>VKKT01000228.1:95641-114390 GCA_008038995.1 Haliotis laevigata
GTATGTATGTATGTATGTATGTATGTATGTATGTATGTGTGTGTGTGTGTGTGTCTGTGTGTGTCTGTGTCTGTGTGTGTGCATGTATGTATGTATGTATCTGTGTGTGCCGGCGTGTAGTTCGATACTCGTGAATCACTGGATTGTCTGATCCAGACTGGATTATTTACAGGCGGCTGCCATCGAGCTGGAATATTGGTGAATGTTGGCACTAAACAACAAACAGACAAGCATAATTGTTCCAATTATATATTCTCATTACCGTCCATAGTTCGAAGCAAACACTGCATATATTTCCTTACAAATTTCAATGAGTACAAAACTATTTACGCGTATTTAATGTTCAGACCAGTAATTAAAACGATCCAGGATGGTCATACACTGACGTTGAGATTGACGTTTTATATTTGTAATAAGTGGCTTCTCCCTTATGGTTATATTTTATCCTCTTGCAGGTGTTATATTTCCATTAAAACATTTATGTAATTCAATATTATACAGGATATGCAGCGTATCCGTTCTCGTCAAGTCCCAAGCGTGACCAGTAACTGCTCATTGTGCCGTTGCCTAGAGCGATGTTAGCGCTAAGGTGATAGTAACTCTCATCCCTTAACACGGACTTACGACTGGCGTAGCGCTAAGGTGATAGTAACTCTCATCCCTTAACACGGACTTACGACTGGCGTAGCGCTAAGGTGATAGTAACTCTCATCCCTTAACAGGTGATAGTAACTCTCATACCTTAACACGGACTTACGACTGGCGTAGCGCTAAGGTTGCTTTGTACAACGGTACCCAGGGGATTAAA
This sequence comes from Haliotis laevigata, assembly GCA_008038995.1. NCBI lineage: Eukaryota > Metazoa > Mollusca > Gastropoda > Lepetellida > Haliotidae > Haliotis > Haliotis laevigata. The sequence continues at coordinate 96,450 of VKKT01000228.1, forward strand.
TCAACTGGAAGTCTAGGTCGGGAATAGGCTTTACAAAAAGATACATCCATTTCCTTCCGCGCAAATGAAGCAAAATGGTGAAAGGTTCTGTTTCCAGGTCTAAAAGGAATTCATTTCTACCAGATCTTGACATTAGCATGTCTTAAAACAACGTTTTTCAGTCAAAAAGCATTTACATTTTAAACAGTAAAATCGATTCCTGCCAGGTGTTACTACCAGAACCAAAGTAAAATAATATTTGAGCATTCTATGCTTTGGTGAACATCACAATCAGATGTGTAAACCAGTAGGCAACGGTAAAGTACAGGAAAACAATTAAATTTACCCTTCATCAAAATAGTGAAATAGATAGTCTCATAATAACCGCACAGAACCCTGAAAATGTTGCCATCCTCAAACTCATTCATCAATGATGTACGATGCTGTTGCGGATGCAGCGGCGACAGCCACCTGTCATGGGGTAGGGGGTGGCTCCATCGTCCCGGAAAATACAGGACAATAATATTGGGATGATATTCTTTTGGAGAACCATAATTACGGTGATTTTAATTTGTGGGACGGGTCCTGACGATCAGTTATATCTGCTGAATGATCTGGGATTTGTGTCACCTATCAGTACAGGTGTTTCTCATAACAGTAAAAATAACACAGCTTTATCAGGTCATCGCGCAGACCACAGGTCGTGTCTGAAACAGACAAATAAATAAAAGCGGCAAATCCCATTCTTTATTCATAACAAAACTTCGATTAAACATTCCAACTATGTCATGAGCGTGTATTTTATTCACTATCGAATAGTGATACCAAGAGATTGAGATTGGTGAGCTATTGTCACAAACACATGCACAGACAAGTTATTTACCGGAACACATAGATGGGTAGCGGGAGTGAAAACACAATAATTTTGGGTGTATTGATACGCAGACAGACAGGTTTATATTTGTGTGTTGTTTGGCGCCGCACCCAGTATACCAGCTATAAGCCGGCTGTTGTAGCGAGGTCAGAGTCAGGAGTTATTGATTGAAAAGTCATCATGGAACCGGGCGGTTTGACCATTTAATCCGGCTAGCGGCCATTAGTACTGCAGTTTATTTCTTTTCAAAATGACAGACGGACGCATCGAGGATAATATCTAATATCTACCATAGTTCACCAATCAATATATTTATGGACCATCTGAATCTTGTATTTGAGTGTGTAATACATGTAACATGTTACATTTGGGATTACACTTTCTTAGTAGAGTAATTGTACTTTTGTTGGGTGGAGTCCCATCAGGGATTCGAACCCACATCCTCAGAGTGAGGCTGATGTATTAAAATACATGTATCATCTGAACAATGAATAAAACGGAAGGTCATGTTCAATTCAGTTTGACGATGGAAGAAGTTGGAACAAATCCTTTTCTTCAATTATGATGAGGTACATAGTTAAATTTCGATTAGTTACCATGGCAACCCTAAACGGTTTGCCTGCATTGATGAGTCCAGCAACAGGGATCTGCCTGGGTCTCTCTACACATACAACGGAATGCATGTCAAGGAATACAAATCGTTCGGAAGTAATCAGCTGTGATATTGTTAAGACAGGCCTCTGACATATTGTCAGGATTATATTTTCTGCTCTAGTGGCACTATGCTATTGTGCAGGGATGACAGGCGGAAAAACAGGGCGACGGTTAATCTGAATGTGTCCCATTGTTATGCGAGGCGCTGATTCGCATTTCCATAACAAGGATGATAAAAAAAGCACTTGGGCATCTTCCCTGTCATCTATCTAGGTGAGATGAAGTGAGGTGATATGAAATAAGGTGAGATGAAGTGAAGTGAGATGAAATGGTGTTTAACGACATGACGGGGTGTTTCTGTGCTGTTCTCAGTTTGTACCAGTCCGGAGAGTGAATGAGTATGGTTTTACGCCGCTTTTAGCAATATTCCGGCAATATCACAGAGGAGGACATCAGAAATGGGCTTCACACATTGTACCCATGTGGGTAATCGAACCTGGGTCTTCGGCGTGACGAGCAAGCGCTTTAACCTCTAGGCTACCCCGCTGTCCCCAAGTCCGGAGAAATGCAGTTCTTATAGTGGTGATCTGTGAGGTAGCATTGCCATGTCGTGGTGATCTGTGAGGTAGCATTGGCATGTCGTGGTGATCTGTGAGGTAGCATTGCCATGCCGCACCTTAACATGGATTCCATTATGACGCAGTATACTGACGACCCCTGGTTGTGAGATGAGATGTACTGTCGTGTGCTGTACAGTTAACGCACACGCACGCCTGTACAATCGCACTGACTGAGAACAGTAAGCAGTAGCGCCGTACGTGTCAGATATTGTAAACATATATTTCTGTCAGTCGTATTGATTCCCATTTTTGGTGTTCCCCGCCGTGATGTTGCTGGAATATTGCTAAAAGCGGCGTAAAACCAAACTTAGTCAGTCAGTCGTATTGAATCTGTTTATCAAACAGCTGTGAGGTGCTTAATTTCATTCTTTTTTGTATCTGAACAAGCGGTGTCTGCAACTCACGGAGCGTCTCCGGTCTTAATGGCCTGCTGGAAACTGGCAGAAGTCAGTGTGCAATGGCCTAAACGTTTAATGTTTCACAGTCTGTGATGAGCAGACTAAGGTACATGTACCAACAACGCCCTAAATCGTAACCCTGTTCAGGGCGTCTCAGGTCAGTGGCAAGAGTCAGTGATCGACTGGTCCGAAACCAGACTCTACGAAATCGAACTCAAACGGCGAATCGAATTTCTACAGACTTGTATCAGCGCACTGCAGTCTAGACGGATGACTGCAAACCGTGCAGTTACATTCACAAGACTACTTTGTGTGTATAGGCGTGGTCTTGTCTGGCAGCGTCAAAAGCCAACGTTCGAGACGTCATGGCAGATTTTACAGTGGATCTGGTATGGTATGAGATAGTACCCATTTGGGTAAGAGAACCAAACTCCTACTTCTGCATGGTAAGGTCACTATCTGGACAGCATATTTAGACTGTGTGTCTGGTTGACACAGCCTGCGGGTCGGTGTTCGAATGTTACCTATGACGTAGGTTTGGTTTGTTTGTGGTTTAACATCACACTCAGCAATATTCCAGCTATGTGGCGGCGGTCTGTAAATAATCGAATCTGGACCAGACAACGCAGTGATCAACAGCATGAACATCGATCCACACAATTTGGATACGATTACATATGTCAACCAATTCAGTGAGTCTGACAACCCGATTCCCTTATGACAAGCATGGGTTGCTGAAGACCAAGTCTAACCTGGATGTTCTCGGGTGCCTAGAACATGCGTATTGAGCATAATAGAAACACAAGTTCGTTGCAGCGGGAACAAACGTCCTACAGGACGAGTCCAGTGGAATCTGTGTACGAATCACGAATCAAGAATTCTCATATCCATCCGTGAGTCTCCTGTGCGTTCATATGTCACTGTTGATATTACCCCCCAAACCACCTGTGTACAGCCTCCTGATCCCCAACCCCCCGATCCCCGTATTACTCCCACAGACCGATATCCCCCTCCCTCCCAGCCTCCAGCCAATACGGCGCTTCTGTGACACGCCTTGTCATCGTTGACAGTGTGGGTTCCCGCATTGATTTACACAGTCCGCTGTTTCGCTAGCGTAGTGTGGCGTCACTGACATCGTTGTGAGGATCTCACTCGCGGAGTGTTGATACTGTCAGTCAGGATGATAGCAGCTGCAGTTGTGAGTACCCTCACTTTCTTTCAGCATCCAGAGTAGTTGCAGGAACTTCTCTCAAACCTTGTGTTTCCATCATCCTCAATGTATATGTTATAGGTACCATTAAGCTGCAGATACACAGATACCTATAGTGATCAGATATTTGTCTTCAGGTGATTTGATCGTTCGTCACAATGCGGAGTGGTAGTGTATATTTGCTGAGTAATTAGGTGATCAAACAATCCAATTAAGACCAGAAGGCTGCTTGGGTGGCCCCGTGGTTAAAGTGTTCGCCATACCAAACTCCTGGGCTGGCTCCATACAATGTGTTGAAGCAATTTCTTTTTGAACTGTACCAAAAAGGAGACTTTAAATTAAAAACACTAAATGTTCCTTGAATTTAGTAAGAATATCTAACCGAGTCAGTTTCATAAAGGAATTGAACTAATGAACAATATTAGTGCCGACTATTATTTTTTAATAATAATAGTGTTGACTATTTTTTTAACATTATTAGTGTCGACTATTGTTTTTTAACAATATTAGTGTCGACTATTTTCTCATTCTGGCAGTACAGATTGCGTCTATGTTCTGATAATGGCTGATACTGTAGAGGAGAGAAGTGTAGTCATACATCTGGGGGTCTGCGGTCTTGTACATGTACAAGACGACGGAATCACATCACTGCCTGTTGCACGACGACGGAATTACACCAAAGCCTGTTGTACGACGACGGAATTACATCACTGCCTGTTGCATGTAACTAAAGCCGCTTTCGCAGTTCGTTATACACCTATAGTCTGTCACAGCAATACCAATCTGCCGTGTTACCTCACGTACTTCCGTACTAACATAGAAATATAGGCGAACTGTTTTGTCTGCGCTTCAAATCAAATCATAACTCAGTAATCTGGCATCGGGTATTTTTATGAACAAAGTTATCAAAGAGGAGAACATTTCCTAGTTCGCCGCTTGAGTGACAATAATCACATCGAATGCCGTTCCTTATGCTGACTTGTACCGTGTGCTACCGATGATGAACTGACTTGCAATTACATATTTTTGTGACAGGTGGGAGAGGATACGCTGACCTTATTGTGAACACCTAGTGTCATCACTTGATGATAGTGATTCGTAAACATATTAACGTAAGACACATGGAATGATCGGGTGTTTTACAACTTTTTAGTTAACATTCCAAACTTTTTTAAGCCTCGGGCATATTTCCTTCAATCTCTGCACGGACATGTTCGATTTGTTGTATTTTCGCATTGTCGCCTTTACAGAAATAAAAAAATGACCAAAGCGCAACAATGTACGGAAGACTTTTAGGGCCATTCGCTTTTTGTGTTGAGATTTCAAGAAAAAGCTAAAATCATAAATGACCCTTAAAGGCTTGAGTAACAATGAGACAATGCGATATTTTGGCCCGATAGTTTTCAGCGTTAAAAAATGACACGTTGTCGCATTGTCGTCCTTTGTTAGAATAAAAATTCTTTTCAGAGCGCAACAATGCGACAATGCAACAAATGTCCCGAATTGTGGCACTGATTTTTTGTCACTGCTAACTTGTGTTTGTATGGGCGACGATGTGGCAGTGCGATAATAGCCCTTCTTGGATGCCATACTGTAGTGAAATATTGAGATTCAACACAATTACGTTAAATATACACCTCATGAATGTTTACCAGAACACCATTTGTGTTATAGAGGGCAGTAGGAGTTATCTGCATTAATATACCATGTACATGACAGTTATCGATGTGCTTATGTCCGGTTTTATACGTGTATACGTACTGTTTACTGGACGTCTATTTCACATTAGGTTTGTTTGTACAAGCAATGTACGCATCGTGAAACTCTCCAGTCTGTCACAAGGGCTAATTGGTAGCTATGCATAATAATTGTATTTGCCTGTTTTATGTACATTAGATATAACCTGTTTTCTCAAACGGAATATATTTCGGGGGGAGATTGTTGGAAAAATTGGAAAGAAGTACTACTCAAATTCTGGTAAGGATACGTCAATTATACTCTACCACAACAGTGCCGCTGTAGAATAGTCTTTGAGGGAACATGAGCCGTTATTAGGGAAAACAAACATGTCTTCAGACAGATACCGTTAAAGGAAACATTGATGTGCCAATTAAATGAGTGTACAACTGAAAGTCATGACACCATGTGTTCGGAAAGGATAAGGATGTCCTGCCTTCCTGATAGCACCCGCCATTATCACAATGTCCGTATTTACAGACTGACGCTACACACCTGTACGGTTATAGCTGCTATACGGGTACTGACGGTGGGACATACTTTGTCAACTGAAAATATACCGACGGATTTGGACCCCCTCCTGTGCACCGAACGCAGACAAAAACGGCACCTGTCAGGGAGCAAATTGTGACGCCACATTTTGGAATAGCGTCAAATATGATGGTTGTCACTCATATTTGAAAATATCACCTACGTTTACCATTAAAACATAAAACTTAAACAACCGGATGATTATTGTCAAACTTTCATGAAAATATAACATTAGGATTCAGCTTTCAACTATAAGTATTGTGAACGCCTCTCTGTTCACTGGCTGTTCCCAGTACTGTTGACTGAATGCAGGTATTGATGATGCACTGAGCTACACAGAAACATCCTCTTTACCACAGTGTAAATCATATTAGCTTGCGGGCCGTCGAGTACCTAAATCAAATAACAATAGGATCCGGTTGATTCGTTGAATAGACAACTTAAGGGTATATTTGTGTCATTTGCTGATACACAATGCTGCGCAGGTGGACACGTAGAAAGGACAAGCGTGTAACTGCCCACCGCACAAAACTCTCCATCTTTATCGGCAGCAGTCATGGTGAACGTCACGGTTATTGAAAGAGACCGCAGAAATCGTTGACCCACCCGAATGTCCGCATATTTATCGCACAATGAGATTAATGATTATCTGGCGTGGCAACCTTGGTTTGATTACTGGAATCTGTTGGATGAACGAAGCTGCTCTTTCTGGCTTTTACGATTTATTTAACTTGTATTTAATGTGTTACCAGGGGTAACCCCAATCCTAACATCTCGACGTGTTATTGACGTTCCTAACAAACGTTGAGTAGTATATATTTGTAGGTAGGAAGTAGGCTATGTAAGCGAACATCTGTTATCTGGCACACGTTCTCCAGTTTCACCTGCCAGTTACCATGTATTACCTTGCTGCACGAGTCAGCTCCCTGAAGCTGTCACGGGGAGATCGGAGTTTCATTTCATATTTCTTAAAGTTTCAAAAACACGTCCTCGGGCTTGTAACAATATATACGATGCTGAGGCAATAACCTGTTTTCGTTTCATGCAGAAAACTATAATTAGATAGTTCTATATATTGACATATGATTGGGTGCTTATTATTAATATAGAGATTTACGACATACAACAGCGGTGTATGACAGGAGAATGCCAAACCATATGGTGGATTATGGCAAGGGTGGTCGTCGTATTTCGCGGAGTTGCGTCCCTTCATGGTTCTGATGATCCTGGGTTTGCCTCCGCTCTTCATTATAGTAGTGTTGAATCAGTCGTCATCACACTGACAGTGATATTCGTGGAATACTTCTAAAGGTGTAAATGTTTATCGTCTCAATTCGTTTCCCCCAATGTTTCCAGATTCTCAGAGATATATCGCAATTATATAACCAGATTACTGTTTAAACATCAGTTCTCGAACTCACATATGTGGGTTAACATGTACATCGTCACACAGCATCGCCATTCAACATGCTTCACATCGACATGCCCCAGGGAGCCCCTGCCTTATGGCCTGTACGAAGAATGCTTCTTCATAACGTTCCGCATAGACTGACAATAAGCCACGGTCGGTGTGAAGTGTTGCTAGGACACGACAGAAATGTATGATTGTGAGTTCGAGTCCAGGTTAGCCGGATGATCTTTCAAGTTTGTCACACCATACCACGGGCCATCGTGTTTTTGCGAGGATTAAAGATATCAAAATGTTTTGCTGACCCTCGCCTGGAAATGCTTCACAGTACAATACATCATGACTACTGTGCTGTGAAGCATTTCGAGAGCGGGTCATCTAAAAAATATTTTAAATCTGTAATCCTCGCAAAGACACGAGAGTCTGTGCACCATACCCTTTCTGTGTGTTTCACGAAAGCGGTACACATCTGGGACGTGCTACATTAACCTGAAACACCGTGCTATAACTTACGTATTGTTACAAACGGCGTTACACACAACTCACTCACTCACCCACTGATAATGTATTATTTCTCAATAATTTGTCGACGTCCTCAGCCGTTGACTCCACAACAATGATGCCATGCACAATCTTTGCGACACGTTTCGGATCACTGTTTAAAGTTGTTACTGCTATTTGCCCTTTACTCCCATGGGAACTATTCCCGAGATGATCGAGGATTGTTATTCTCTGATATGGACGTTTGTATTTTATTTGTGTTTATGCATGTTTTATGCATGTATTTCCCATTCTCCCGATCGAGTATTACGCATACTATCTATGCAACTATCCCTTTGGAGTAGAACAATTCGCAACTGTCAGTTTACCACTGTTTAGGACACCTGAATGAGAGAGAATAGTAAATATAATAACCACATAGAGATGATAGCAGGTGTTCGGGAAAACGTCAGCGTATCCTGTCACACCTGTGGTACCTGTCATTAACACGTTGAGAACAGCACGCTTGTTGTTGACTTAAGACACCACGGCAACATCTGTCAGAATACTGAATTGTAGCAGATAACACTGATCAGTCTGTACATGTTCACCATGCGACGTTTTGAAAGCTTTACCGAGGTCATGATTGGTGTTGACAGAACATCTAATGAGCGAGAGTCGGATGAAGCTATTCGAAATAAAGAATAACTCGAATCATTTAAAGTCACTCAATTTAACTTGTCCTTGGTCAGGATACAATTAGCCTTCAGACACATTATATCGATTTCCGCCAGGTGTGTGAGATAAAATGTGTTTTCAGGCAAATATCCCCTTTCACGAGGAAACAACAGCATGCTCGGACTTCTTCAGATCGTTTTCATCATATTAGGCGTAATACATTATGCGTTTAATTCGGAATTAATAGGAGCGATGTTTTCCCTTTCCTAGCTGAAGGCAAATGCAGCACTTTAACGAAAATATGAATGGTTATGTAAATCAATATTGTTTAATGCCCAAGTTAGCGATATTCAAGGCCAGATAAGCCGAAGGTGTAATTATGACGCTTAGCATACAATAACCCGAAACTCTGATTCCGTTCCTCGGCGTCCACGTAACCTTTCCTACCTTTAAATACCCATCTTACATCTGTTTTTTCTTCTTTTTTTTATTGGTTTAGCAAATCGTAAACGCGTGTAGGTTAAATCTTAAACGCTGCAGTATGTAATTCGCATCAACAAATTGTCAGTATCGATATTGAACTGAAATATTACACGATAAACGACATCATCACTGGGGCTGCAAATTGGAAATTGTTCGTTCACCATTTTCTTCTCCCTCCGAACAGGCTCAGGCTTAAAGATCAAAACTGCGATTCCAAATGAAGTGCTTAAATGACATTAGGAAACTGTACGAAGAACGTACTTGACAAAGGGACGAAAACGTGTCGTTGAAAGCCTAAAACATTTCAACAAAAGTTACTTGCCCAAGTGAGCAGGTCCCGCTGTTAACGTACTTACTGATATGTTTCCTCACTAATTAAGAAACCCAGTTCCCCGTACCCTCGTGTAAACGTAAATGTAATTAAAGTACAGTTTTGCCCTAAACTATGTGTCAAAGGCCACATGCGTCTTCGTACTTCAAATGTAATAGTTCAGAGCAAAACAGTGCTTTAATACACTACACAGGTGGCACAGAGAACTGCATGTTTTTCTAAGATGCTAAATTTATTGCTTACGGAGGAATTATCTTAGGTACCAAATAAATTTACAAAAGCAGGTTGTCAGTGACCTAACGATCCTTGTTCAGGGCTTACTGACGTGCTGTTCTTCTGATGTGTTTGCCCCCTACGTTAAGATACACGTTACCAATAAAATAAATGATTAAACGTTTCGAGACAGTTTACGTTCTGGTTAAACATCCATTTTATCATTTCAATTAAATTTGTTATTATCGTAAACCACATGGGACAATATGAATGTCTCATTTTTACTTCCAATACAAGTTTTTATCAACAGACAACGATCAAGGACAAGTCACGTGACATTCCACGGATGCACTGTGGGACATGACACAGGCCTAGTTAGCGAACAGTGCCGTGTCCCTGTTTAAATGCGAGTCAAGCTGAGGCAATTTTTACTTGGAAAAAGTTAAACGCAATGTTTCAACCAGTGATGTAAGCCTCCAGTGAATGGGATTCATGAAACGTGAAACAACTTCTCCGATTAATGATTTCCGCCATCAGCACGGAATGGCGTAGTGACGTCAATTCAGTATGACCAAATGCGAAAAGTGTACATTTTGACCCGAGAATGTTACAGAATCGTTCATCATTTCGGTGGAGCATCATCCTAGATATCGGATAGTGATAATATGTAACATAAGTCAGGGTCGTAACTATCACGGGGCAAAATATGAAATATATTGTGAAAAGAAACTTTGTCAGAGTCATTGTTTCTCGCCAATCCATAATCCGCTTGCTCGAGTAGTTGCCCTTGCTCAAAGGGAAACTACGCTTGCCTGTACAACGTCATGTTTATTTACAGTCTAAATTGTGATTGCCGTTATTCCACATCTCGACAAAAAGAAAGCAATCATCACTTCGGACTTCTAACTCATGTAGAGGTCTGTATACACAGGTTTGTCACTTCATGTACTTATTGTCCTTCCATAGTTTGTGTATCTATTAGATATCTCAGCTACTTCATGTACCTACTGTCCTTCCATAGTTTATGTATCTTATAGATCTCAGCTACTTTATGTACCTACTGTCCTTCCATAGTTTGTGTATCTATTATAGATCTCAGCTACTTCATGTACCAACTGTCCTTCCAAAGTGTGTAAATCTATTATATATCTCAGCTACTTCATGTACCTACCGTCTTTCAATCATTTGTGTATCTTATACATCTCAGATACTTCATGCACCTACTGTCCTCCATAGTTTATGTATCTTATAGATCTCAGCTACTTCATGTACCTACTGTCCTTCCATAGTTTGTGTATCTTATAGATCTCAACTACTTCATGTACCTACTGTCCTTCCATAGTTTATGTATCTAATAGATCTCAGCTACTTCATGTACCTACTGTCCTTCCATAGTTTATGTATCTTATAGATCTCAGTTACTTCGTGTACCTACTGTTCTTCCATAGTTTATGTATCTTATAGATCTCAGCTTCTTCATGTACCTACCGTCCTTCCATAGTTTATGTATCTAATAGATCTCAGCTACTTCATGTACCTACTGTCCTTCCATAGTTTGTGTATCTATTATAGATCTCAGACACTTCATGTACCAACTGTCCTTCCAAAGTGTGTAAATCTATTATATATCTCAGCTACTTCATGTACCTACCGTCCTTCCATAGTTTGTGTATCTTATAGATCTCAGATACTTCATGTACTTACTGTCCTTCCATAGTTTATGTATCTAATAGATCTCAGCTACTTCATGTACATACCGTCTTTCAATNATTTGTGTATCTTATACATCTCAGATACTTCATGCACCTACTGTCCTCCATAGTTTATGTATCTAATAGATCTCAGCTACTTTATGTACCTACTGTCCTTCCATAGTTTATGTATCTAATAGATCTCAGCTACACATCCCCTCCAGTGGGACGCTTGTCTCGATGTGTTGGACCATTATTTTGTTAATTATAACAATTAGCAAAGTAATTTGTCATATCACCAATAGGCAATTCCGACTCGACAGACAAGGGGCACGCCATGATTGTTTGGGAACACTGGAGAACATGTAGTACCTAACTGACCTATGGCAGTTACATACTTGCGAGGTTTGATCTGCTGGTTCCATCGCGCCGAGAAACCTACTATGATATGATAAATAACACATCAACAATATAATGTTCTCTGTATGAGTTATTATACAGATACGAAGATAACGTTACAGCATTAATGTTATAACGTTAGCTTCGTATCTGTGTAACATAACATAACATTTGATGCATTAGATGCAAAGACGGAATGCTCCATTTCTTTCGAAAATAATCATAATTTTTTTTTTTCAAATCAATGATTTATATCAATGATATATGTACATATATTTGACTTAATTATATAACAAACTGTACGGAAACACTATTAGAATGACATTTGACTTTTGATTTGTAATAAAACGTTAATTAGATATTAGCTGGATACAGAGCTTGAAATTAAGCCCCTTAATAGGGAATCGTCAAGCTATCGATCAAACACCGAGATCAGCTTTTTGACAAATCATTTGCCTTTTCACAACAAACACTGACTGACAAAAACGAGATCAAACAGTTGATGTGAGAACATTCGATATAGCTTAATTATGCGCAAACGATTTTGAATATTTGTAAGGAATTATCGTCTAAATCTGGCATATTACCATCCTTCTGCTGTGGTCATAAAACTGCTAGTATCGATTCTTGAGAATGCCTACTTTTTTTTATGGTACATAAAACTGTAAACACAGATGTCGGAAAAAAAATCATTAAAAGCATTGCAACGTACGTTTGATTTGAAAAAAATAGATGATTGATGAAGTGAAAATTAATCGATTCGCACTTAGTATGAAACATCATCACTTGAAAACAATCAGTGCCGATCATCCACCGGAGATAACATAAAAGTGCACACTTCAAAAAAAGGAAACGCACAGTTGTTTGACAGCAATCGTCATTAAGACAATTCCTGTTTGAATCCTGTTAATCATGTTGTGGTTGTTGTGTGTTGCGCACAAACGCATCCCAAAATGTGTTTGTAAATGTTTATTATAAAAAAGGAAATGATACATGAAAAGTGCATGCAGAAAAGGTTTCCACGAAATGCTCGTGCAATGTGTCGGACACATGAGTAGAGACTATAAAAGGCCAAACCAAATTCATCGTTTCATTACACAATGTACGGCGTAAACGAAATACAAATGCCAAGATTGACTGTTACTGGCCGAAATATCGTTTGGAAGCAGGGGAGTCCCCCTTTGCCGTTGCAAGACACTTAAACGTTCATCGCAGCCCTATATCTAGATTATGGCAACCATACACTCGCTTCAGTTCAACCCGAGATCGTCCCAGACGTGGAAGACCAATAGTGACCACTCCTTCACAGGACCGATTCATCCGGGTGTTTCACCTGCGTTAGCGACGACTAGAGCAATCCCTTCAAAGGCGGTGTCGAGCAGTGACGGCTGCAAGGGGTGGTGTCACTAGGTACTGACATGAACGCCCCCTTGTGTCCACACATGCGCAGTGAGTGAACTGAATTAATGCTGACAATCACAACAATACATATGTTCATCCGTGTGTCGAATTTCCTTCATCTATGCCCAAGCTAAATCGACTTATGTACACTTAAATACTTCAAATATCTTTCCTTATTTTAGGCCTGTGCGGGGTTTTTTGGGGTTTTTTAAGAGTTCTTTTTTGACTGTTGAACTTCAAACCATGTAAATGACTTTGATGGAGACCACGTTGCGCTGTGATCGCTCTTGTCTCGTGGGTACGTCGTAAATATCCACCTTCCATGTCCTTCCGATCACAAACGTGGACATTCCTATTGTCAAACTGGGAAAGCAGTGAGATATGTGAGTTGGGATGAGGTTGGTTCTTGGGATTTACACTCCCCTGAAGACTTAGGATTTGACTTCAACAGGATTCCAAAATGGTGTACGAGCTATAAGAGTTGCATCAGACACAAACGCTTTTCACCTAAAACTATAGATGCCACCAACCCATCTGTTAACTACGACTTTGATTGATATTCTAATCAGGGGCTGCGTGTAATCATGTTACTATATGACCTTAGGGAAAACCTGTCATGGTTCCTGAAAAATGTCTGAATGGAGTTAACACTTGTAACAGTACCAGGGTGTCGGTAGATCACCCACTTGGCTCTCACCTGGAACAGACCAAAATTATGACTTCGGACAGTTTCAGAGTTGTGAAAAATCATCTGCTCGAGTCAATAATACAGTTCTGCTTCTGTACTGAAACATTAGTGTTTTATTGACTAATTATCTGAACAAATAGCTGGACAATGGACTATGAGCATATCTCCTGTATGCAAAGTGCTCGTCACAGCTTAGCATCGCACATTGTAATAATAATAGGAACATGTCTTAATGAGCACGACGTCATACGTGCATTGTAGATCGAAGTGAGCTATACCTGAGGAATATCAGTTGTATCGTCGTCACCAGACAGTTTCGAAAAGGACAACAACGTGTGCACAAGAATATTCCTGGTCCATGAATCACTACCCTGTGTTCTGCTGAAAGTAAGTGGCCTAGGATGACATCATTAGATCCTATTTATAAAACAACAACAGGTATCAGTAGGACTTGAAACAAGGTTTTAATTGGATTTGTAGTCAGGATAGGTGCTATTAGACCTGTCTTCAAGGAAGGTGTCATTATATCTGTCTTCAAGGAAGGTGTCATTAGATCTGCCTTCAAGGAAGGTGCCATTAGATCTGTCTTCAAGGAAGGTGCCATTCGATCTGTCTTCAAGGAAGGGGCCATTAGATCTGTCTTCAAGGAAGGTGTCATTCGACCCGCCTTCAAGGAAGGTGTCATTCGATCTATCTTCAAGGAAGGTGTCATTCGATCTTTCTTCAAGGAAGGTGTTATACGATCTGTCTTCAAGGAAGGTGCCATTAGATCTGTCTTCAAGAAAGGTGTCATTCGATCTGCCTTCAAGGAAGGTGTCATTCGATCCATCTTCAAGGAAGGTGTCATTCGATCTGTCTTCAAGGAAGGTGTTATACGATCTGTCTTCAAGGAAAGTGTCATTCCATCTGTCTTCTAGGAAGTGTTATTAGATCTGTCTATAAACCGTTCATCGACAAGTTGAAGTATATACTGAAAGGTGATGGCAAGGCAATCTATTCAGCAGATATTGATATATGTATGTAACAATACCTTAACAGTCCTGCAGTTCATCTTATCTTTGACTAAACTCTTGTTTGTGATGCCCTTATAACACAATACTGTGAAAGACTACGAGCTGTCTCTGGCACAGCTAAAATTGCATTCTCTTCTTTATGATACAACGTGTAATTCACAATCTCAAACATTCATACCACTGCCACAGAGTGAATTGTGCAGATTCCATGTAATCACAACACCTACCAATTTTCAAACATTAAAATCATCGACTAAAACGTATTTAAATGTTGAAGTTTCGCAAGCTAATTTTCGTCACACTTTTCGTTTCAATTGTCTCGTAACTTGAGAAGTATTTGCTGTCAGTATTGGAAAGAACAAACAATGTCAGGTTGCCAAAGGCAAAACTGTCATTTCTTTCTTTAACACGTTTCCAGTTACCTTTCGTATCCGCTAGTCGTTTTGTTATACGAGCTTGGATGTTTCACAACGGCTTCAAATTAGAACCTGTCAAAGGCCTTCGTTGGATAACACCTCATCTAATACAATTTTGAAACGAAAATTGGAATAATTTTTTTGAAATATTCGTGTGTTCTAAAATAATACAACAGTTGAATAATTAATATACGAAAATGACCATTTTTTACAACTCAGCCATTACATGGTTTCAATTCCGAAAGCAACAGCTTTCACTGTTTCACATGTTTGTTTTTTCTTCTTAGAAATACATCTAAATAGGACAACTGGATCAATGCATTTCAAATGAAACTGCAGCAATACATGCAGGAACTACGATGTCATGGCCTTGAGGTTTTTACAGAACACACATAGATTATAACAATTATATTTGAATAGGATAGTCAAACGTTTTATGTTATGTATGCACATTGTCAGTGTAGGCATGCCTTTGTCTGCAAAAATAACGCCATAACTACTACTTTACTTTCCATGCTGAGTATATGCTGGGGACGCCCGTTGGTCTGTTGCAATATTAAACTAAACGTATGTCAGAATTTAAGAATTTGAATCAGTCATGTAAATGTACGGTTAAAACGACCATGGTCGTTGTCTATTCCATGTCGTAGGAATATGTATCTAGCATCACATCAAGGCTATAGAGGAAAACATATATACTTACGACAATATTACACGCTATAGAGGAATACCTACCGATCTACCATCGCATCAAGGATATAGAGGAATACATACCTATCTACCAGGCTATAGAGGGATGCATAATATACATTTACCATCACATCACAGAATACATTCTATTAGGAATACATTACCTATCTACCATCACATCAAGGATATAGAAAAATATATATATGTCTACCATCACATCAAGGATATAGAGAAATATATATCTATCTACCAACACATCAAGGATATAGAGAAATACATATCTATCTACCAACACATCAAGAATAAAGAGAAATACATATCTATGTACCCTCACATCAAGGATATAGAGAAATAATACCTATCTACCAGGCTATAGAGGGATACATAATATACATTTACCATCATATCACAGAATACATACCATCTACCATCTCATCAAGCTTAATTCTAAAGAGAAATACCTATCTACCATCGCACCACAGAACACATAGGAATACATATTACCAATCTACCAATACTTAGGTAGCCATGCCCATTTGTGATGGCTGGATGGTCCATGTTGTAGTGTGTGGGCTATTTGTATAGTATACGGTGCTGCCACCGTCACATTACTTCTACCGTCACATTAAACGACAATCTCATCTGAGTGGTATATTTCAATAAGATTGAACTAGTTTTTTATATTATTGTCCTGAATACGTACACCCCTACATAGAATGCATCCTTTAAGAAACGTTCCTACTCTGTTCTACGAAGTTGGAGGTTATTCATTAATCGGTATAATCAACAATGATCTACCCAACAGTTCCAGGAGAACGAAGCACTAGCTCTAGTTAATGTGCATGGAAAGGAAACTCAGTAAAACTCTTCTTTGGGATCAATATGCTCAGCGGGTTACCTATATTAGATCATATCACCTGTGAGGATTACTATGCGTCAGGGCTTCAGTGAATCAATAGATCACGAGTCGACATATTAGGAGTGTATTAAGAGATANCATTTCTACTGTAACAGATAATAATGATTACAATAACCCCGTGTCATCCATGTTTTGTATGCGTGTATAATAAAAAAAACCTGTATCACTACTAATCATGGCTGCCTGTGTAAATAGAGCAATAATTGATTGGGATGTATAGATTTGCATAAGTGAACTCGTTTGAAAGCATGAAGCTTTTTTATCAAAGGCTTACATTACACAATTATTTATACAGCCTGTTTAATGCTTTGGGGAGACTGCTACACGAATGCAATTGATTTGCGCAATAATCCTTAATAGAAACACCAGGTGCGGAAAATCCATAATTTTAACCCATTATTCAGTACTTGTTCATAATTAAAACGTTATAAAACGCTGAACCATGCAACCCTCAAACGCTTGCCGTATTCATGCGTCAGTTTCTAACATACGAGTAAGACTATGGCTGTTCTCTTACTCCACGGGTGTCCCGCTATTTCGTGTGCTCACCGCGGGTGTCCAGTTGCGTCGTGTGCTCACCGTGGGTGTCGTGTTACTTCATGTACTCCCTATGCGTGTCCTTTAACTTCTGGTCAGGCCCGCTGACTGGGTTAACACATGTCATCGTATCCCAAATGTATAGATCGATGTTCNTGCTGTTGATCCCTGGATTGTCTGGTCCATACTCGATTATTTACAGACTGCTGGCATATAGCAGGAATGTTGCTAAGTGCGGCGTAAAACTACACTCATTCACTTCATCCCTTTCACTTCTTGTGCTCACCGCAGACGTCGTGTTACTTCGTGTGTTCACCGCGGGTGTCCTGTTACTTCATGTACTCCCTATGAGTGTCCTGTTACTTCATGTACTCCCCATGGGTGACCTGTTACTTCATGTACTCCCCATGGGTGACCTNTTACTTCATGTGCTCACCGTGGGTGTCCTGTTACTTCGTGTGTTCACCGTGGGTGTCCTGTTACTTCATGTACTCCCTACGGGTGTCCTGTTACTTCATGTACTCCCCATGGGTGTCCTGTTACTTCATGTACTCCCCATGGGTGTCCTGTTACTTCATGTACTCCCCATGG
>VKKT01000228.1:132184-148663 GCA_008038995.1 Haliotis laevigata
ACTTCAGATCAAAATCTCTAAAATACAGGGGTTGCGTTTCTTTTTTGACAGAGTTTATAAAATTTGTTACACTTACATAAGACACGGAATTCTTCTCAAAATTAACTTACATATTTGTTTTAAAAAAATACTAACATTGACATTATCTGATGAAATTCTAAATTTACTGTACATTCTTCTACCGGAATTGTCTGAAGCTATATTTATCTGATTCCGAAAGCAACTTACTGCCAGTGACAGTGGTAATAGCACAGCCCAGTGATATGAAACTAAAAACTATCACCCCTGCAACCAATAGCGTCATAATATTAACATCATTTTGAAGTACAATATACCAGAATAAGAGAAGATGTAAAGAAAGGTACGCCTAGTAATACTGTCCAGCGCAATTCTCCGTTTTGACTTGTAACACGTATGCTGGATTTCAAACAGTTGTCCTGCCTGTGCATGTATCTGTGACAGGTACCACTAGTAGATGGGGTACGCTCATCTCTTCGGGAACTCCTGATATCATCGTTTTTTGATAGTGCTACATTAAGGCCTGCCATCTGATGGCTTTGTCACTTTTATATATAATGTCAAATTGTTGCTTCCAGCAAATCTGAATTGCTAAGGGAACCGTCTGAGGTATATAACTCGTCTGGGTATTGTAGTAGCAAACATACACATACTATTACCAACCTGGTCGATATTTTTCTTGGAAACAATAACTGAAGGGTTCGATATTATGAACAACAACCCACAGTCCTCAGGATACGGTGCCAGACAAGCGGATACATTCAGCATGTGTGACAGGGATTTTGACTCTCTCAGGTAAGCGTATTAACAGTTCAGTATTACGTACAAGTGACTAGGGGGATTTTCTCCACGATTGGCATTATTCCAGCATTACTACGGCAATACTTCGGTACCCTACACTGGCTGTAAACATTGTACTCACGTTAGATATTGAAAGCAGCCTTTGGCTTGACAAGCAAACGCCTTAATTAATCATCTGCCAAAGCACCCTTGAATTAAGAAACCACAATGTGCACACATGATTTTTTTTATTCCTATGAAGAACATATCACTAAAAAGTTGGAATTATTTGCTTGACACCCGGAAGTGGTTTGCGATCGACTTCTAATATAAAATCGAATAACGTTTAATTTCAATTTGTCCTAATGCACGTTTTATGTTGAAGATTTCATGCATCCCGTCGAGCCTTGTTTACTGAGATTTGTCGAACCGGAATTGAATCCATTACACATACCTCAGTAAGTAAAGAAATAGTTAACAGGCACATACAATCCAGTGCTGAGTAGACCCCATGTAAATTTACCTCGCGATAGACTCACTGCACCTGTATTTACCTCCCAGGTTACCTGCAGCAAGTACAAAGAGATATGAAAATAAAAGAGAAAGCGATTTCAAACGAAACGTCGATAACTAATTTATATCCAATTCTGGGGATAATGAAGGCACGTTGCGTGTGTCATCTGCTCTACATTTTACAGTTATTTATCTTCATGGAGGGTTCGTAGCAATCAATATTACACCAATGTCTCGAATATGCTTCCAGTGGCGGATATGAGTTATGTACACGTACCTGTCAGAGGAAATGTGAACGGCCATAAGTCTGTGAAATTATGTCTCCCATTCAATTTTAACTAAAAAAGACAAACTCTCATGAAAGAGCAATAATATATTGTCGATATATTCCCCGAAAGTGTGATTGTTACTATTTTCTACAATATGGTATTGCCTTCCCAGTAACGTGCAAGAAGTCGCTTCAAGACAGTCTCCTGTTAGGACTGTTAAGGCCGAGCATAACGATAACATGTCGGCTACAAAACAGAAGTCACAAATCATGTGACATGGGTCCGATTGTATCATATGCATGTTTAATGGGTCACTATTAATTTGAGGTGTTATCCGTTGTTTGAATAACGTTGAAAGTAGCGGTCAGAAACAGACTTTTGTATCTTTGATTAAACAATTTCTGAGCATGATTAAGAAAATAAGGATGATGCCAATCGTTCGCGAAACGGTAAGCGTGTCCTGATCCGTCGGTTGCAGCCATCATAAACACACGCAGAGACACATCAATGTTTCACTTGATAATGACACAAGGATAGGTATGGTACAAGTCGGACATGACCGTCACTGATGAGTTCAGTTTGTGAATGTATTCCAAAATGTATATCATTAAACTTTTCGAAAGAAGTATTATTATATCTGAATGCTGTAACCCTGTCACAACTTGAATCAAGAATCGTAGAAGAGTATGTTCAATGGATAGTCGTACGTTGTGAAATGTAGGCACCAAGGCTTCTGCACGCACTTGTCGTACAGGCCACTGTATACATTATTGTTACTCTGGTTCCTTATTCATATCGAATATGAAACACACAATGCCATGTCACTGGCCTGTTCTATTTGTGGCTTTGGCGAGTTAATCAGTGGAAGTCTGTTTGACAAGTAATGAATGCTATCAAGTCAATACAGGTCAAGTTAAAGCTCTTGGCATTATTTTGGCATGATTCTCGGTCAGCACAAAGAAAGCGTGTAGCAATACATCAGCAAGGAAGCCAGAACTATTGTGTCCATGGGGATGCCTATTTCTTTCCCATCCATAACCTTCACTCAAAATAGCATAAGAATCAATGACGTTATCTAACATTTAATGTTATTGCAAGCTACACAGCAGTTAGTTTGGGATATTTACAACGAAACATTCAACTTGTATCCACCATCATGCAACAAAAATTCAACACACTCACAACACAAAAAGACTGCCTTGCGCACGTAGACCATATATCCGTCGCTATGATGTCTAGTACTGAGTTGTTGCTGGTGTTGGATGTTGGCGGATGTTTCTCAAATTGACAACATAAGTCCGTGTACGGGTCCACAACGTTTTATTGTGAGCTTTTTACTCGGAGCTTAGTGCCCAGCTGTCAGTTCCTAACTAACTGCTCGTGTTCCTTTTCAGGAATATAACTATGTACTATCAATGTTTCTGTACCTAACATGGTAATATGGCAAGACAAAGTGGCACTTCGTCCACAACCCACATGCCTCAAGTGCAGTGATCGTCAGGATCATCTTAATATTCTTTACCTTATAAGACCACAGCATGAAGCTGCAGTCGCCAAACTTCAGGAGTATGAAATGCCGCCCGTACCCGTCACCAGGCCACCGACTAAACAGCTGACTCGTGCACGCCTGACTTGTGACCTATGACATCCCTCTTGATGTGTTTGGCCAGGGGAAATGGGGAGGCAATGTGTGATAGGACCCAGTCGGGAGTTCGCCCGGCGCACACTGCACCTGGCCTGCTCTATAGTGCATGTGATATACAGTATATTGCACCTGATATATTTTTTATATACTGCCTTTGATACGGGGTTTGCGGTCTGAAGTATCAAAGCAGAGCAAATCTGGTATTCGTGCTCGTGCAGAGGTGTATCCCTAGACGCGACAGCATGGATACAGTGTGTGTGTTCAACGAGATACTAACATTGTGAATCACTCAGAAGATGCAGTTTGCTTTTAACACCGTATCTCATATACCAGCCTCCTTTGGCACACCTCGCAACTATTTCCCCCTTGACATCAAGGCAACAGATCCTCTGTCGAAGAACAAATATATCGATGACCTCGCCCACACATGTAGCTGAGGAACAATCAGGACTTTCCTTGGTTGTGACGTGAGGCAAATATGTCAAAGGTTCGTCTTTCATTTTGTGTCAAATGAATGCATTCTAAAGGTAAATATTCTACTGTATTACAAAGTCCGTTTTCTCATATCAAATACGTGCTTCGTCTAGTCGAAGATTCAGGTTTCGCCTCACACAGTCATATAGAAGAATAAGGTCATTTCATTATCCTTTGTTATAAACGACAGTAGTTTGCAGAAACGACCGTATTTTCTTTCTTGAAACAACAACACTTGAAATATATAATACTTCACTCAAAATTCCTTATGGTATTCCCTTGGTAATAACCGAACCCAATAATAATTCATCCGGGACAGGCGATCTATTAGTTGTCCTTTAAATATTCATTGTCTGCAGCAGAATGCACTGTCGTAACACTGTCGATGACACCAACCCGATCTATCAACGTTGGGAAGATTTATGTCCAAGTGTGCAGTAAAGCGTGGAGACGCAACACCAACACGCCCGGCTCCATTTGACAAATATTGCCGTATACACACGAGATGAGTCGGCAGCCTACGAGCAGCGGAGAGGAAACGTTACCACTGCTTCACTATAAGCTGCCTTCTACCATGCTACTTGCTCTTTACAGAGAGTGAAATCACATGCTGGTCTTCTTCATCAGATGGAAATTGAGGTTACAAAGGAGCAAAATGGGGCGATAATTGTGAGGAGAGTTCATCAACAGTGTCATTAATCAAGTTTCCACTTTCTTGGACGTGGACGAAGCTTCCAGGAACCATGCTGACAAAATTGGCCAGTAATTGTTCATGGCGTACAGCTATGATATATGGCTGCTGGTTTGGTGCATGGTACTGTTGTCAGGAGTGAAGTTGTTTTTAGTTAATAAAGACGATAAAACCTTTTCCACTTTGGTAAGAAATCTCTGCTAAAAGCAGTGTGTAGAGTTGTGACTGTATAATGAGGATGTGTTTGTTTGACGCCGCATGTTTTGTCTCAATATGTTTGTATTAAGGTTTCCGCGAACCTATGTACGTCCATGCAACATCGGTTGTCCTCACATCTACATGTAGTTAGAAATAGCCAATGGGCACGCAACATTGTTATACTTGAAATATTACCTAGATACTAACCTCACTTACAGTCAGAGCTTGGTTGATAAATGTCAAAGACCCAGGGTTATTTTTAAATGGAATTCAGTGTTTGAAGGTCGTTGTCTGTATTTAATGGTGGGATATTGATAAAAGCTGTGAAATCAGACTTTCGGAACGTTTATTGGCTTGTTTCACTAGACATCTGAACGGACGAGGAGTAATTAATTGAGAGAAATTCCAGAGAACCCAACATGAACAATCGTCATCTGTCCAGACAAGGCAGGAACATTAAGTCAACTATAAATATTGATACACATTAATGTCAGTGAACGTGCGGTCACTAGGTGATAATAACATTACTGCAACATCATCATTGTGTGAATAATGTGAGGAGGTCAAACAACTCCACAGTCAGTGCCAAGTTTGTAGTTTCAGTTTAGGTTCCATTTTTCTCCGGCATTTGGCCTCTCATCCCCAATGGACCCTGTCTGAGGGGACACTCGGGACTATTATTCTCTGGCGTTGACGTTATGTATTTACTTACTGGATGGTGGGGTAGCCAAGCTGTTAAAGCTTCGTCAACATCCATGTTGGATTTGAACGTTTGATGTCTTTTCTCATCTGTCCCTCTGTCATATTTTAACTCGAATATTGCTCACACTGCAACCCACTGCATACTTAGTGAACACATTTATGTAAACTACAGTCGTTTCATGCATTGTAAAGTGAAAGAAGGGGTTCTGCACATAGTGCCTGTGAGGCGTGGCTCGCAAGACATAGAAGTTCGCTATATGTTTGGTATCACAGTTGAAAATACACGTAAAACAGTTTCACCAGATAACATTGTTGAAAGTTAAAAAACGTCTCCGAAAACCAAGTAGAAACCTGAAAGGTCTCATTTGTAAACTTATACGTTCAAAAAAATGATGCATACTCGCAGCATCACTGTGAAACATTGACCCGCTCAGCCAGCAAGAGGTTGCTGTGTGTGCACACAGTACCTGAACCAAATTAAATCTCGTTTCAGATTTTTTGAAACAGATTTTATTAGATTAGTTTATTATCAAATACAGAATCCGATGAGGTTTATGACAGCTCTCACTGAACTTTTTGTATTCCTTGAGGTGTTTTTATGGAAATTCTTAAACAATTTTACGACCAAACACAACATTCCCACTGAAAAAATCAAAGAACTGCGGAATAAAACGGGTTTTTCTTGGCTGTCACAGTCATTAGATATCAAAATGATCATTATCAGATGATAATTATAATTATTTCGCAGCTTGAAAAAAGCAGTATGTCTTTCAAAGGCTGCAGTTATGTAAAAAGAAACTGTAAAGTTATCAAAGTTGAGGAATGAAGCATACATTTGTTGTAGCAGTGATACTTACTGAATACCGAGGGGAACAGCAACGTACTGCTGAGTATATCACGATACGTTACAAACGTCAGCGTAAGACGTTAAAAACGAACGCGTGAGCTTGTTACGATATGAATCCGTTCCTCGTGTATATGCGTATTCCCCCCAGGCCATGTGTGAACTGATCCCAGCTCGGTGCTCGGTATGGGTCTACACAACCCTCGGGACATATCTTCCCTGCGATTATCTGTGTATGGTTTCTTAAGTAACACTTGTATGCAGATAGCATTCCGTTACGTAACTGCCCCAAGACATAGTGTTTTATCCGTGATTGATGTCCACAAGTGCATGCATGCTCACGATTAACAGTACCAAGTGACCTGGGTTTAGTTTGGCGGTGTGGCCATGTAGAAAATCATTCAGAGCCAATTGTCTGTGAGGCATTACAAATGGCAAATTAGACCCAATTTGCTTGACTAAGGTCATACAGATATATACCTAAACGATGCTATAATTGTAAATTATACAACATGAATACGTAAATCGTTTCGCTGTCTGTAATCGTTAAACACTCTGAGACGGCGCCCGTTGTACATTTTGCCAGAAGAGCAGGCGGATGTGTGTCGATGTGTTTCGAACCGATTTCGTTGGTGCTTGTTGATACCTGACTGGTAGGAGGTAAAGGAAATAAAACCAGGACCTGTCGCCCAGAAGAGGTATGACCTGTCCTCTTACGAGTAGCCATCTTAAGATAAGTTGTTGCATCTAAGTTGGCTTGTGAAATATTAACTGCATACAACCTGGTTAGTTAAATTACCTTGGAAACAACTGTATGCAGGTCAGTATATAAGTGTATCCGGGTTAGAATTGGTCAACAACAACCCATTCTTTATAAGTGAAATAATCGGGAATACGACGATGTCACGTACCATTTCACCTCACCCCAGCTGTTAAGCAAAATCTGAATGTATAACCTAAAATAAATTAATTTAAGTTTGCTATCTGTTGCCAGAAACACGCGCCTCCCAATCCTGAACAGGTCCTTGGTTTCAACCAATAGAGCCCTTCAGTAGGTCACGGCACCAGCGACAAACAACGTACACTTGGTCCGGTCTAATAAAGTCATAGTTGGCGGTGGCGCAATTTGGAACCAGAACTGGTTCTTGAATATACAATTGTCACTGGAGATCTGATACCGGAAGTAAGCTGGGCCCCGTTTCGCATATCACAAGACTTACAGGCCCTATAAGAGATTCATATTATTGTTTCACCTTGACCGATTGCCTAAGCCTCTCACGTGATCTCGGAGAGCTGCCATCACGGCACTTGATCCATGTTTTGATCCTTTTGACAGCGCTAGCACTATGATGTATTGTCTAATATACAATTACCGAGATGTTTTACATTGGTCGATACGTTTAGGCTTACTGTATCGAGTGTGAACAAGTAAACATTCATCAGAAGAAAACGTTCAATCCCACAGTACAAGCAGCAGTCACGTCATCAGCTTCCCATCCAGGGGAAGATGGAGCACGTACATACGTTAATGGTGTGTCTATGTATTGTGTATATCATTACATATGTAACCACATGTCACTAATGAGTGAGTGAGTTTAGTTTTACGCCACATTTAGCAATATTCCAGCAATATCACGGCGGGGGACACCAGAAATGGGCTTCTCAAATTGTGCCCATGTGGGGAATCAACCCGGGTCTTCGGTGTGGCGAGCGAACGCCTTAACCACTAGGCTACCCCACCGCCCCTGTCGCTTAGGAGGTTAATCAATACTCTTATAGAAGTTAACATAGCGTTAAGAGAGACTTTTTTTATTTAGTTATACGTAAAAAATGATGTTTCTCAGGGGTTGGTAATGTACAATTTCGTCATCATAGTTCCTTTTCAATCGTCTCTTTCATGTAGAACGTGTTCCCTTTAGAACAATTGACATGTCTTGGCATGTGTTTGTGACGGATGAAGTCGGTAGGGCAGGATGTGCTCATCTATTCGTGAACATCCGATGTGATCACTATTTGATTGTGATTCATGAACGATGGTCATGGCTCAGATGGAATCGTACCCTCGACTGTATCATTAACAGACCTCCTGTGGCAATGGAAAAGATGTCACTTTTAATTTAAAAATGTTTTAATACATTGCTACGTTTATACCGATGACGTGAGGATTTTCATTACAAGTTGAAGTTTGTGTCTGTCGGTATTTAAAAGAGGGTTTACGGAATTTATCCTCACAATTATACAATTACAATGATACCGTGACATGACATTCTTGTATGATTGCATATGATATTTCCTGATAATTTCACGAATGTTAATTAATCTAAATAGTTCCACATACCATACTTGTTCTGAAAGTTTAGGTTAATGCTGTCTGGGTTCAGCATGGAGGTTGGCATGAAAATCTGTTCTTTTAGTAGGCTGATCAGCTGACAAATGTTCCTGATAATACTGTAGTGGCGGCATTTTGGTATAGATCAGGGTACCTGTCTCAGCAACTGCACTCCATACTATATCGCAACATGAGATTAGTGATACCCGTGGTGTCGACGGTTGCAGAACGTCAAAGATGCTGGAAAACACGCGAAACTGTAGCCATGGTTACTTATGCGATTTTGCATGGCGTGTCAGATGTGCGCCGTCTCATATGGCACTGTCTCACATTTCAGGAAAACGAAGAGGTGAGCGAACACAGTCCCGTTGTATAGTTTATGTGGGCCATGTTAAATGTACATGAGCTTTGATGCATACAGGGAAACGTTCTGAATCTGGACGGTGAAGTCCAACATTTGTTGGAAGAACTACATTGCAGATAAACGATTAATGAAAGCGGAGATGAACCTTTTAGACATTAACTGTATGCAATCGCAGATGCAAAAGGGTGTCGTACTGTGTTTAAAATGAAACCCCTTTAATCCGGACGATGATGTTCATCTTTTGTTCAAAGAACTACCTTTCAGATGAAGGAATAAGGAGAGCGGAAGGCCCATCCACAATGCATCAGTGCTGTCCAGTATATAGAGACACTGCGGATAGAGGGGTAGGCGGATTAACGATATCCGTCCTGGCGGTTGTTCGCTGTCTACATTTATGGAGACGAGTCCAGTAAATGTTGGCCTCTTCTCGAACATATGTTATTATCTGTCATTCATCTTCTTTTTTGTTGAAATGACAGCGCAATGACCATGACCCTGGACTGAAATCGATCAGACCATTTTAAATACTTCTGATGAGCATTCACTGGATCTAAGATTTTGTAATGGATCTTCATCAATACCATGTCAGTAACGAGGGTCCTTCCATGCAATGTCCTAATGAATAGTTTCTCTCATGTCGTATAATTATAGCTAATGGAGCATTAGATAATTGAACAGAGAAATACAAAGACCCGTATTACGATCGCGAACACTCAGAGCTGACGTCTACAAAGTCATTGTAATGGAGGGAGTTTCTCCTTGTAGACATACATGGTAAAATCATTGCCTATACTTTCACTACATCCGTACATACAGACTGAAGTATATGACGTACACAGTCCTAAATGTTTTCTTGGTCCACATGTGCCGTGACGCTGATCGTCATCCACGTCTTATCCTGGTCAGAATACATCTACACCAAGCTGTAACTGAAAGTAATTTGAGAGTGTACCCGACTTTGCCACTACATGAGAGTAGCCCCGGGACATTGGTTACATTATTCCTTAATATCAAGAGACATTTGGTTGTATACATTGTTGTTGCCCTTTCATCACAACAGACTAAACCCAGCGAGATGGCCTTTCGTCGCTCGGTGTTCGTGCTTCTCCTCCTAGAGACATGCTTTCTGAAGGTCCATTAACAGGAATAATTATGAGACTGCGTCTTGTATTTAGACAGCATTGCCTTATTTCCTCATCGCTACAGGAAATTTTCATTTCTATCACAGACTCTTTCTGGAGCGAACCTGTAGTTTAGACATTCGTGGCAAGGTCGACCATGCCAAATCATTATCGTGACAGTGTTTCTTCAGAGCTGACTGACGGGCATGTCAGCAAAAAGGTTGCCCAGGAACAACGCTGAATGAGACTTTAGATCCGTTCTGCTGAAACTAAATTAGATATTGGGTCATTCTTGTGGGTTGATTGTGAACCAGAGGGGTGGTGAATGACTCCGGGATACTCTTTGTACGTTGATCACATTATTAATAACGGAATGGCACATTCAACCATACACACACGGGGGAAGTCCATTCTGCTTACATTGGGCAGTTTGTATTGAATAGCACGCATATTTCCTTCATTTAAAACATGAAATTCCTGAGATAGTCGTAATGGGAATGCATAGCTATCTATATAATGCCAGTGTCGGTATAAATTGATAGTTTTAATGGGAATGCATAGCTATCTATATCATGCCAGTGTCGGTATAAGTTGATAGTTTTAATGGGAATGCATAGCTATCTATATAATGCCAGTGTCGGTATAAGTTGATAGTTCTAATCAAAAATATATTTTTTCAATCAAAGACGACTGCATATTGATCGATTTATGATGTTCATGAAGGGCACAGAATCATTACATGACTTGACATTTGCCGCACATGAATACAATAATAAAGACTAGGAAATGTGATATTATATGTTTAATGTTGTAAAACTATGCCAGGAGCGGGGTAGACTGACGATTAAAGTATTTAGAACTGTTAATAACAATAGTGTACTTCAATATTTAAGATAAGGCAAAAGTTTATTTCATGGAGCGTTTGCTCCCAAAACATGTGGACCGAACTGATAAAACTGCCTATTCTACTACTATCTCCTTATTGCTGGAATGCTTCTTAACGGTTCTTGCTCTCAGCGAGACGTAAATGAATAAGGCTCGACCAGACTATCCCGTGACGTGCTTCATGAGCATCAAGTCACGTCAAGTGTTTATTTCCAGTACTCAGGCCTCAGGTCCATATACGATGCAAAATATTATAAACAGTTTTATATGCAATAGATGAAATGCAATATTGACGTAGTTTACAAAACATTATACAGATTATGGTGAACAAATATTTACAATTACTCTCTCTCAATTTATGTGCATGCAATAAAAATTTACTTAATACAACTAGTACATTATACGTTGATAAAAATATATCTATCTAATTGTGTACATGTTGGGATTTTGTTGGTATACGTATGATACGTATTTAATTCGTAGAGTGCTATATAATGGTCAAATGAATATACAACTGTACTCGTCTTCAGCACCTAAATTACAATGTGGACATAAACGTTGAGATTTATCTATTCCTAACCATCTCCTTTCATTATATTTTAATCTTGATAAACCACATCTGAACTTAACAAATATACTCATGCCAACATGGGGGTGTGAGGTGTGAGGTGTGTGTGGGGTTGGGGTTGGGGTTGGGGTTGGGGTTGGGAAGGGGTTGACAACCATTATTGGCATGAGTATAGAAGTCGTTTGTCAATAATGCAATATATGTATTTCTCAGGAGCTGAGTACTTTTATATTCACGATAAATACACTAAATGCAGGTGGAAATGGGATATGGCAGCATGCACTCGGATTATTCAATCCAGGCTTCCATTTGTGACAAGAATGGGCTACTGGTGAATACTGTACCTATATACTTACCCGTTAAAATAACCGGGCTGAGTGTGACTCACTCGCTCAACCTGGGATTAGAGTGGTAGTGTGATAATAATATTCATTTCAACGATGATCAGTTAGTGTCCATATTCATGTTTGGCTTTCAACCTGTGGGAAGTATCTTACCAAAGAGAGTGCATGTGTGAGTTTAATTTTACGCCGTACTCGGCAACATTCCAGCTATATGACGACGGTCTGTAAATAATCCAGTCTGGACCAGGCCAAGGGAAGGACCAACGGAATGGAAGTTATTTGTCCCAGCTAATTAGTATATTAAATTAGTCATATGTCATTGCTAATGAGAATATTAGTTGTGTCGGGACTAATTGCAATATAAGTAAAATGTCAATTAAATTAGTATTTAAATGACATTGCTAACTAGAACATAAGTTAAATGTCATTGCTAATTTGGTGCAAGACATGAGTAGTGATAAGATCTTGAGTCGTTTTAGCAGTCATCATTGGGCAATCCCAGTGTATCTAATAGTGTAGATAGGGATCAGTGTCACATCTTTGATGTTGTCAATAAAGCAACCATGGAATGTTTGTGTCGGGTCAGTCGAACAACTCTTTAGTCGTTAATAATTCCAGTTGGCATACAAACAATAGCAGTCTGTCAGTGTATATCTCTGTACAAGAAAGGCTTCTGAGAAATCTCCCTGTGGAAACAGTATATGTATTCTCTTTACAACTGACATTCTTATTTCCTTAGAATGTAGACATTTATGTATATTTCAGAATATATTTTGTTGTATATTTTATATATTGTGTGTGCTTTTCCGAAGGAAGAGCGGAATCATGATTAAAATGCCAAATCTGAAGGACTTTTTTGTGTCCTATTTTGAGCTAAGATCATGCCACAACAAAAACCAACTACAAAAAAACAGAAAAAAGCAAACCTTATAAACCCCTACACGCCTACAGCAGATCGGGACAATACACGGATGGATCTTTCATTTATTGGTGTACATTCCTGTTGTCTGACTTTGAGATTTTCAAGAAATTGCGTTTCGTTTCGATATTTGAATACGACAGCTATGAGCTACCTTAGTAATAACCCGGTACGTCCCCGGGAAGTGAGTGAAAGGTTCATTTCATCAGTGAAATGAGCATTCCGACACCTTCCGTTGACAATACAATAACAGCAGAGTGTCCTTATTCTGCTGGAACAGATTCCAGGGTAAGAACATGGCAAATGGGTGTAAATATTTTACCTGTTTTAGTCAGGTATTTCGATGTAGAGACAATATAGATTTCCTGTATATACATATTGGTCACTGCTGTAGCAATCTCACAGTGTGGTATGCTTGGTCTCGCGTGTAATCTCCTACCGACAACGTCAGATGCTTTGGGGGGACATGTCTGGGGACAGCCAGTCCAAAATCACGTAGCTTCTTCATAGAGATGACCGATGGGGACCTGGGCACGATGTAGCCTGACATTGTCATCTTGCAGTTCATAATGCTAGCTCTAGCGTACACAACAACGACGGGGCTCCAAATGCTATCAACACATCGCTGGCCAATCAAATGTCCATTCCGAGTAACTAAATCTGATAGTATGTGTGCTCGTGCCACACCATAGTATTACCGAACCCCAAACCACCCATCATGGTAAACAATTGTCGCCTTGACATAGCGTTCGCCGCGACGTTGCCAACAACGTTTTCTGTCATTTGTGAATTGGAGGCAAAACTTTCCGTCTTCTGTAGGACGGAATTCGTTGCTGGTATTGCCAGCTCACTCCGGTGTTTGCAGTTTGTAATAAACTTAAAGAGTCACAACTTTCACGAGACGCCTGCCTCTAAGGCGGGTCCACTGAGCCGGATTTTAAAGGTAGATGTTAACATTCCTTCCTCTTATTGTAGATTGAAATCTATTGCCTCGAGCCAATTGTGTTAGGAAACGAAAATGTCAAGGTCTCATCTCTAGGCCTGCCACGTCCAGGTTTCATTGCGATTCCTCTTTTTTTGTCGGTACTTGTCCCACAGGCAGGAAACTGCACATTTGATTTAAATCCATATATTCGGTTATGTTAAGATTTTTTCGTCGCTGTAACTGTATCGTACCCTCAATGCGACATTTTGTGTGTTGACTGAGACATGCAATCATAAACATATAGACCGTGTGCTTACTGTAGTTAAATTAGTGACTGAGCGCACACACTTAGACTTTCGTATACACGTGCATCAAGGCTGTTCATGTATGTTGTGACATTGTTTGTGATTAGATTTTGCGCTTATATGAGACGCCAGTTTATTGTAAATGTACATCTCAGCGACTGCTATATTCACATCAATAAACCCCCCAGTTGTCGGAAAGATATAATCAATTAATCTTGCCGTTTTGATAAGCCTGTGACTTGACAAGATGATGAATGCTGACCGATGTCTAATTATCGTAGTCAATGAACTGAAACACAAATAATGAAATATTGATCTTTTCGACTTCCGAAGAAGGTGTCTGTCATGTCGGTGGCCTGTCTGACCACGAGCCTCTATTAGATGACCATGGAAACTAATCAGGTGTTACGAGTGATAATGAGGTGACCACATGTCACTATTAGTATCACCAGAGCAGAATGTTTGTCGATCACGTGTTAAGTCTTGTATATTTGTCGTATATAAAACTTACTAAGTCAATATCTACCAGACAGTTCAGTCAGATTGGAGATTTCCCGCCATATATGATATTTGTACAGCCGGAGATATCAACAGTACTATAATGGTGCCTTAAGGTTTTACCAGTTCCACCAGCAGTAAACGTTCAGACCTTGTATCGCTGTGACATCTCCGCCCACGTTCAGCTGGCACGTGAAGATATAACTGGCATGCTGATCAAATATATATTTAACGTCGACCCCCACAGAATATTTAGGCTCAGTTATCTGCCGGAACAGATTCCATGCGACGTTAAATGCAAAATGATTTATACGAATTGAATTCATATGAATAAGAAACCAGTGAGGATCCGATATGTTTGCGAAAAGAGGAAGCATTTTCTGAGATACCACCGCTACTCTCACAATCTGTCATAGCGGGGGCGGGGGTAGCATAGTGGTTAATACGTCCACTCGTCACGGTGAATACTCGGGTTCGATTCCCTACATGGGTACAATGTGTTAAGCCCGTTTCTGGTGTTCCCCGCCGTGATATTGCTGGAATATTGCTAAACGCGGCGTAAAACCATACTCACTCACTGCACAATAGCGAAGGTGTCTCTTGCTTGACACGCACCTGAGTAACCTGACGGCAGCATGGAAACAGTCGCGTACCGTTAACCTACAACTCTACAAGTGTCCGAGCTACTAATGAGGTAGTTTGCCATCGATTCCGTAGACGCACCCGCCTAATGTGGTCGTCTTGTTCACGTGATAGCTCATACGACTGCTGTAGATGACGTTTGTGGGTATCATGTTGCTGACAAACACGCAAACATCCAATTTGTGAGAAGTGAAGTCAAACTGTGAATCAGGTCCTTAAAACTGAGGGTCGTTGGGGTAGCCTAGTGGTTAAAGCATTCGCTGCCCACGCCGAAAACCCGGGTTCGATTCCCCAAATGGGTACAATGCGTAAAGCCCATTTCTGGTGTCCCACGCTTTTATATTTCTGAACATTGCTAAAAGTGGCGTTAAACTAAACTCACTCACTCACTTAAAAACAGAGATGTCTTCATAGTATTTCAGAATAAATATATATTTTTTCTTAAACGTATAGGCAAGTTTACAATTTCCCATCAATACCAATTAAGAACGCGTCTCTATATTACTGTTTCAATAATATCGGATGCCTCCAACATGCGAAGTAGAAGCAATGGGCATCACTGACTTGTCAGGTTGTTTGAGTGTCATGGTAGGAAGGCGACATAGGTCGTTGCTCAGAATGTTGTGAATCTGGCTCAGGTTGGATTGTTTACATACCTGTCATATAACTATCATATTTTAAACAAACAAAAAAAAAGAAAAAAATGCCCTTATTAATTAAAATGCTTTGGCTGGTCCTTTGGTTGTTTAACGCTGCACTCAGCAATATTCCAGCTATATGGCGGCGGTCTGTAAATAATCGAGTCTGGACCAAACAATCCAGTGATCAACAGCATCAGCATCAGTCTACACAACTGGGATACGATGACATGTGGTCGACCAAGTCAGCGAGCCTGACCACCCGATCTCGTTAGTCTCCTCTTATGACAAGCATCTCATTGGGTCGTTAAAGACCAATTATAATCCTGATCTTCACGGGTCATTTAAAATTTAATGGGATTAATATATTCCTCTTAAATCAAACCAAATAACATGTCAGGTAACCAAATAACACATGGTGTTGCTCCTCCGTTATCCAAATATATCACCCAAAGAACGGAGCGCAGTCAGCCCAGCATTACTTGCATGGACAATACCACGTCGACATCCATTAGTTGTTTTTAAATCTCCATAAATTAATTTTTTTGTTCAGAGTAGATAACCTTTTATCACTTGTATATCATCTTTCAGTAACATTACTTTAGTCATTTAGTAAAATGTCCAAATCTCATAATTCGTGAAATACACAAGGCCATTTTAAAAGTGGTCAAATGTAACATAATATTGTGTTATATTTGGGATTACACTTTCTTCTGTGTAATTCGGGATTCGAACCCACACCCTAAGAGTCAGGCACCTAATCGCCAGCACACAAAGTCAGACGCCTAGACCGCTCAGCCACCGCGG
>VKKT01000228.1:249599-260635 GCA_008038995.1 Haliotis laevigata
AACCATACTGACAAACATACGCACAGTGATTCAATTGATTGAATCACATATTTGTCACACATTGGTAACATGTCAAAAGGTAATTACCATTCGGTAACAGGCTATTGAATATTGGCCGGAGGACGTACGATCGCTTCTAGTGTGTTAAATCTGACGCTCGTTATTCAGTCTCAAGCAATCCCTTGAGATTAACACACTATTTTCCAACTCTCATGATCTAAAACATTAAATGCTAGGGAAATGTAACGCGGTAATGGGGTTCCCCCTTTTTCTTCCAAGTGATTAAGAGAGCAATATGAAAGTGTTATGACACGGTGTGCACACGTGCGGTATTCCCTAATGGGGCTCCAGTATGATGTATCACCGCCCATACCACGTGTATTGAATAGCCTTTTACTAAGTTACTGTAATAGGTCTTCGTATAACAACGAATGTCTTTTGCGAAAATGTCCATGGGTGTCTATTGGTTTTTTAACTGATTGAGTGTGCCGGGAATATCTTTTAAAGAGTATGTTGACGAACCGAACAAGGCATGTAACAGTTTGTATGGCAGACAGACACCTCTAGGCATTTCCTTCAAACGTATTGCCATCTGATGTAGACAAACATTGTATGGTATTTTTTGGTGTCTGCTTAGATTGTCGTTTCGTCAGTTACAAGGAATGGTTTTTTTTCGCTTTAGCTAGTTGTATGCAAAACGTATTATTTTAAGAGGTTATACCGTTCTTGTTTAAATAGTTTTAATATTGTGGTTTGGCCACGCCCAAAACTCCAGAGTGGTAACCGTCTGATTCCTGATTCACTTTGGACGTTCCCTCCCATAGCAAGCTGAAACGCAAAACTGGAATGCTAGTCATTGCAGCGTTAAACTCACTCACTCACTCACTCACATACTGAGTTCCCTATATGATGAATATCCACAGCAGCTTCTTCCCCTTGGTGAAGGCGAGGGCGATGAGCGTGTGAAGGTAGAAACCCTCGCAGAGCATCCAGACGTAAATTGCACGTTGTTATATACTGTGAACACGTGCAACACTCGACACCATACCTAGAAGGTAACACACGACCATACAGGTATCACGTATACATATTCTGTTAACACCGGTTTCAGATCTGGCGATCTTGGAAGGCCATGGAAGGACATTGACGTTTGAATTATGAAGTTGTGTGAGGTTTAGCGTTGTTGAAACAATTCCGTCTATCGGTTGATAATCGAAAGAAGTTTCCTCTGAACTAGCAACAAAGCAGACCTCAATATGTGAGAGATGGATTCACAAGCCATAACTTCTCCGCCATTGAATATGTCGACCTGTGCAGCCAGTTCATGTCAACGTCAGAAGTCGTGTTGTCCATCTTGGCCTCGGACAAAATCGTGAACTTGACTCGCCCAGCGTCTCAGTTCATGCCGGATGGTGTTAGGTTGAACTGAGGCAAGTAGTCTGCTCTGATAAGCGTTGAAATGACGTGCAACTGTAGACTGGGACTTCCCCACTTCCTGGCGTCCTATGGCAACGTTACAACTGGCAGCATCTAGTCTGGACATTTTCCCATTTCCTGGATGACAAATGTTGGCTGACGTTTCACCTTCGTAGCTCTTGACGTGGTCATCACAACTTGCACGTGCATCCTGCTCTTAAAATTCCTCCTAATGACATTTTTGTACAATCCTATAAAATTGATATTGAGTTATATTGATATTGATATTGATAAAACGGTTGCGTTTGTGCACTGGATCTGTTTACGAATATGTGACATGTTTCAATTAAATATATTGCATTTAGCTGTGGGCAAATAGGTGTTATGATCTATTGTTGATTTTACCGATCACTACTCACTCGTCCTGCTCTTATATGTTCAAGATTAAACAGTTTAACTGCATAAGCACCTGCTCAGGATTTTGGCCGGTATCGTAGAATTTGCTTTGAGCAGAGATTCCAGTTGATTAATGAAACTTGTTTTCTCCAAGACGCAATGATGGAGATCTTGAAACACTAGTTTTGAATGGGGCTAACAGACGAAAGAGAGACTACTTTTCCCTTCGGGAAATCTCAAAAATGAAGCTTTGTAAACATTATTGACCGTAGGGAATATTAATGGAGCATTTAACGGTTCCCCTGACTGAGGAGGACACAGAAGACAGCGAGTCGTATCATTCCGTGCTATTAAGAAACAAATGTGTGATTATTCGAAGACTAGAAAGCTTAAAGTTAACAATGTATGACTTAGTGTACTTTCCTCGCCGAATACCTTCAGATATAAATAAACGTGATCACGTTTTTGTACCTCATGCTGTGAGTTTAGGGAATTTCAACCGCTTTGAAGATTTGTATTGTAAGTGTGTTTAACTGAGGTCGACGGTCTAAAGATGTCAATCATGTAACAGATTCAACATTTCCGCATTGGTCATGCATTTCTTGTACTGTTTTAAGTGATGAGAGTGAATTACATTAACACTGTGAATGTGACCAGCTTTAAGACGTCCTAATACAGTCAATAAGGGTACCAGTATATCCTGGCTACCAGGACGTGTGTGTATATAACTACATCAGCGACTGCTTTGTTCATCCAAGTGATCAATTTTAATTATATAATGCTTACTGCTAAATTTGGCTTTTGATATGATTTACCGAAGGCAACTTTAGTTGTTGTTTTTGTTGTTGTTCAACGCCTCACTCAGCAATATTCCAGCTATATGACGGCGGTCTGTAAATGATCGAGTTTGGCCCGGACAATCCAGTGATCAACAGCATGAGCATCGATCTGCGCAATTGGTATGTTAATGATGAACTGCATTGATAATTTGACATTTTATTTAAAGCTTCCTAATCAGCAAAGCAGGAAATGCCAAGCCTGTTCACGTAGACCTGGTGTCATCACTTATTTGCATTAATTCATTCATACAATTAGCCTTCTACGACCAATAGAGTCTGTCTCTATGGATAATCCAACATGAACG
Organism: Haliotis laevigata; assembly: GCA_008038995.1. NCBI lineage: Eukaryota > Metazoa > Mollusca > Gastropoda > Lepetellida > Haliotidae > Haliotis > Haliotis laevigata. Next base: position 252,556 of record VKKT01000228.1, read on the forward strand.
TCTTATGTGTTATGTCTGGCACTGCTCAGAACTGCCCTTGAATTCCGTCAGTATTCTGACAACAACAACAACAACAACAGAAACTAGTCCACCATCTTCTTACGCACGTGATCAACGTGGGCCTCATGTTTTCAGGCACAGGTTAGTTAAGACTTACCAGGACGCTTCCTTGTTTCAGACGAAACATGGTGATACACGGGAGGTGGAATGACTATACACATCGTTATACTGTGGATTCCTGTTTTCAGGAAACAGGAATCATTCGCAATGCCATGATATAACTACAACACTTAAATCAGGGATAAACATCAGTAGCTTTGAGTTTATTGATTCCATAAAATTCATTTCATCCAATGACGTTTGTAAGTAGGTTAAGTCGTGTACCTCAACACACAGGAAGCACTAACACAATATCTGTTGTTCATGCCGGAAGTGTTTTCGCCCATCCTACTAAACCGATTACTGGTAAATTGGAATGCCGCAAGTCTCAGACTGCTTGATGGTACTGGTGATTGGTTTCACATTAAATAATTTTTTTATTAGGAAATGAGAATTTGAATATGAATATGGAACGATCGACCTGACACATTGTGGAAAGCATCCTCGCGGGGAAACCTTTCAAATGGATGGACTGACCGCCGGAAATCTAAAAAGGAGAAAAATCAAAGGTTCGTTCATGTCCTATTAAATCCAAATAAACAAATCCCAGGACACAGTTCTATAAATGTATGTCCTGTTAAATCATAAAACCACAAATTGTACGAAACCTCTCAAACTATGCATGTTTGTGTAGGCAAAGTACGCTTGATAGAAGATCTGTAATTCTTCAAACACTCATTGTTAGGTAACAAGTCATTATTTACAGATAATGATATCCAATGACGACATAAAGAGACATGTGTTTCAATCAGAGGAAGAGTATCTAAAGAAAGAGAACCTTGAAACTGAAAGTGTTCAACTGTGTGATGAACATGCGAGTGAGTGAGTGAGTGAGTTTAGGTTTACGATCACAGGGGCACAATGGTTGCCATTAACACAGCTATCTCTATGACTTTATGTTATACCATACCAGAGATGTATGGTGTTATGATAAAGGTGACTATGAGTTATTTAATAGATATATAACCAGTGCCGAATTGTGTGATAACAAACACAACTGATATCGATGAAGCAACAGATGTATTTTATGATCATCTAGGAAGGTATATTAAGGAATGTATTCCTTCTAAAAAAGTAACGATTAGACCAAATGACAAACCTTGGTACAATTCGGAAATACGACGTGAATCAAGAAAACGTAATGGGTTGAGAAAAAGGGCAAAAAGAACTAATAGATGTGAGGATAAAGTGGCATATCGTAAACAACGAAATAAAGGTAAAAACATGAAGTGTTATGCAAAGGAACAGTATTTTTCGAAATTTGATGAGTTTATATCTGAAATGAGCAGAGATAACAAATCCTCAGTTTGGAAGTATCAAGAAGACTAATCAAAGAATCAGGATCTGTCAACTCTATTCCGCCATTACGATCTAATGAATCTGACGAGAGTCCAAATATATTTTCAGACTTTGATAAAGCAGAAGCATTAAACTCATACTTTGCGTCTATTTGTAAATTAGATGATAAAGAAAAAACACTACCCTTATTTGAAATGCGTACATCTAATAGGCTCAATCTCATTGTAGTAAATGAACGTGAAATTGCTAATATTATTAAATGCTTACATGTTAAGAAAGCAAGTGGACCTGATCGTATACGTCATAAACTATTGAAATGTAGTTCTGATAGTGACAAATTGTGTTTTATATTCAGTAAATCTTTATCTTCAGGTATCTATCCTAATAGATGGAAAGAAGCTCATGTCATGCCAATTTCTAAAAGAGGAGATAAATCTAGTTATAGTAATTACCGACCCATTTCTTTAATCAGTTGTAAAGGAAAAATCTTTGAAAGAGTTGTCATGAAGCATATATCTAATTATTTTCTGGACTATAGATTGTTATTCAAATAAATAGTTCATTAAGAAATCCCAAATCTCTTGCAGCTGGGGTACCACAGGGATCAGTCCTATGTCCCTTTCTGTTTATAGTATATGTTAATGATATTGCCGATGAACTAGATTGTGCTGCACACTTGTCGCAGATGATACATCAATGGCTTTTTCATTTATCAACCACAGGCTTATGCACGATACACTCAATAGGAACCTACAATATTTATCGTGCTGCGCAAAATGTTGGCTTGTGACATACAATCCCAACAAAACAGAAGCTATACTTTTCAGTCTTAAGAATACTTATACAACTCTGAATATTTGAAAATCAGTGAGTACGTTCGGAAAAATCTCATAAACATCTTGGAGTAACATTTTCGTCTGATAGTAATTGGAATACCCATATTAATAACATTCAAAGGACAACGTCCTTGATGGTTTCATCAATGAGAAAATTAAAGTTCATGTTAAACAGAGACACTGTAAATAAGATTTATATTGTATTTATAAGACTTACATCTTGAATATGCCTGTGAATTGTGGGATGGTTGTTCGGTATATTTAACCTATAAAATTGAAAAAGTTCAATATTTGAGGCCACCAGGATAGTTTCTGGTTTACCAAAATATGCTCCTTGAGATACTCTAATTTATGAAACAGGTTGGCAATTGTTAAAAGAGAGAAGAAGATGTCATAAACTTCTATAATATCTACAACAAAAAGGCTCCACCCTACCTTTGTGATCTTATGCCTCAAACAGTTGAATCTAAGACAAAATGTAATCTTAGAAACATTCGTCCTATTCCCGCACAAGTCTCTACAGTAAATCATTATTCCCATCATCTTCACAACTTTGGAATAATCTCCGGTTATATGTTAGAGAATCAGTTTCCCTTAAAAGTTTTTAATCGCACATAAGCTCGCGTAAGTCAAAAGCACCAGGATATTTCTCATTTGGTAATAGAAAACTCAATGTAATTCATACCCAGCTAAGATATTCAAATAGTAGATTAAATGATGATCTATATAGGATTGGTCGTATAGAGAACACTGAATGTAATTTTAAATTTACCTGTGAAAATTCTCATCATTATTTTATGGCATGCTCTTTGTATCCTAATATCAGACAGGAAATGTATCAAAATATTAACAGAATTTGTAGCATTAGAACACCAACAAACCTAGAGGTATTATTAAATGTCAGTGCAGATCTTCCGTACAGTGACAATATTCAGATTTTTAAAGAAGTTCAAAAATATATATTAAACTCCAAAAGATTCAGTGATTGGATATAATGTTTATGATATAATTAATTCATGTATTCAATGTATTACTTTATTTTAAATTTCTTATTCTCCTTTGTATATCCCTGTACATATAGTTTGTTTCACTTTTGCATGTAAGCACTTGAAATAGGAGAGGGTTTCACTAAGTTGGAATAACTTGTACCCAATCCATTCTCTTCAATAAATGTTTAATTCAAATGGGTGACCGGTGGTATCGGTCGGCCAGAATTGGCCCGATCTGTTGTAAACACCAGTCATCCTCACTGCCTGAACGTGATGGTGAATGAATGGTTGAAATCATGCAAATAGTTGTCAGGTGTGTTATCTTTAGTGACCGATGAGACTATACACCAACGTAAAACACTTGACACAGTCACGTGACCAGTTGAGACACTATCACTAGTTATTACTTCTTTGAGTGGCAGTTAGAATCTGGTATGATAAACAGGAACGGTTGTTTTTATTGATAGAGAACTTTTTTATTGCAGTCAATGCGACGTTTCGATGTAGATTCTAATCGACTGCAAAAACGAAGTTGTCTATCCATAAAAACCCGTTCCTGTTCATCACGATTTATACATGTTTGCATATTAGACTGTTAAAAGACACATGACGTGGAACACGTTTCTTTGTCAGCTGCAGATGAATGGCATGTCATTCCTTTTTTTGTATATTGATGGATACATTCCACAAACAAGGTAATGGCCTGATATTATTATTCGGTTTAATTTTGATATTTGTATTTTGTTTTTATTCATTTGTTGTAGCTTCCAACCGAATCATTTCACTTTATTTTTTTTCGCCCTGAACTTCGATCAGACAGACAACATAAACAAGATCGTGTTTGTGAGTGTTTATGAAACATGATTCACGTAGGCAATCTATAAAATGTCACTCAAAACAGATCGTGTACTATTTATGAAGCTCCGAAATGCCTAAAAATATAATAAATAATTGATTAGGATTATAAGACAGAAAAATAAAGAAGTTAAACTTCAAAATGGTATCATTTGTTATCATAATAATGAAGATGGAAATATAAATGAGTAAAAATATTTCATCTTTGTTGATCAATGTCAGGATATATATATCATACTTATACTACCAATTGCGCTTGCAGGTGGCGCTGTAGAGATCACAACCCAGTCAAGAATTCTGGGATAACATCCGGGTACTCTTGGTGGGAAAACAATGACAAAAGCAATAACCAGTCCCAATGAATTGCTCTGGATCAGTGACCCTTTAAGACTTTTGTTGTGAATGTCCCAACATTATTGTACATCATATTAGTAATTTGCAAATATAGTTCCAGTATGGATTCCTGCCAGTGACGTCGATGGTCCTGTTGGACTGAGAGAGAAGAATTATACTTCAGTCAACGACACAGATCAAAAAACATTTTAAGATTCTGTACAAGTTCTTCAAAGCCCAACGGTATGTTTGCCCCTTTCTTCATTCTCTGGTTTTAATGGGGCATAGACTAGTCTTGGCGTCTGATGACTATGTTGGATCATTGTGTCCGTCACTATTGTCAGTATAGAGGACATCAAAGAAGGAAGCTAATGCTCCACTCCTTACGCAAACGACCTTAAACCAGGTCTCTCATTTTCTTGTAAAGATCAAGGTATATCTTTCTTAAAGATGACGTTTCGACATACATTTTCTTAAGAGCATTATAAAAGTGTCATAACGCGATGTGTACTGGTGCAGGTTAAATAACCTTGTCTATGTTACATAAATGACACTGTAAAAGGTCTTCGTTTGACAACAAATGTCACTTGCGAAAAGTGTCCATAGGTGTTTTAACTAACTGAGTGCGCCCCGAATATCGTTGTAATAGCATGTTAAAAAATCACACAAGGTATGTGTCCGTCAGACACCTCAAGGTATTCTCATTAAAAGCATATAGCACACGGATGTTTGTTGTGGTATTATTACAAAATATAATTATGCCTTATCTGGGCGCCATCGACAGCTCATTTCAAAGGCTGATAATCCTAAAACGATACCTTAAAAAAGAAGCATTCACACACCAAGAGGAAGTGGTTTCATGTGCAAACAGAAACTTTACTTGTGGCTTAATGTGTGGAGGCTTTGGATATTGCGCTATGGCTTTCTTGTCTTTTAGAATTTTTTAGAACTGCTGTGCAAGGTAAAGAATGCACAACAAAATGACTTGACCAACACATTTTGAAAGTTCTCAGCCTCTTTCTCAGTTGACATGTTACACACACTCAGCAATATACCGCATGCAATGTTGCCTAGGAATCCGGTATCAAACACGTCACCATTAAAACCCTTTGCTGGTTTAGCCACCTTGAAAACATAAGTGCATACAATGTTTACCTTGCTTAGATGTGTATCTTCTTAAATTTCTTGTCAAAAAGCAAGGCATAAAAATACATGGTTTCAATCGAGTCAGATACTTTGATTTCTAATTCAGGTGGGAATATCGATTATTTAGCGACTTTCCTGTTATTACATGCTAGAACATGAAACAACTTTCTCTATAACACGCATAGCCTTCAGTGACTGATGAGTCCAAACAGTTAACTTACATTCTGTAGGAAGTCACATCGAGAGAAAAGACTTCCTCTTTTTTCATAGCACAATGTTATTTGCATCAGTTTTATCGAACACTTTTATGACGTTTTATGAAGCAATCTTTTCAAACGTGTGAATGCAGAACTGGTCAATACTCAAATGTGTATGGAGATTAGGAGTACCAGTTGCCAGTTCTTGTGTTAAAACTGAAAGAAAGAATATTTTAGAATCACTATCACTATCAAGATGGCGTTTCTACTGACAAATACTTTATTATTAAATTTTGAAAACAGTTTAACTGATATTTACTAATTACGAGCACGAATTCCTTTGAATCTGCACACTCAGCAGATGACATAAAAATGTACACATGGTTAGTCAAGAGCTATGTGAACGCTATCCCGTCCTTTGAAAGCCTCAGTCTATGTTTCGAGATGTGTGTCTGTCACACAAACGTTATCCAGGCCTTTGCTAAATTGTGCAATACTGCGCAAGAGTATGTGATAGTCGTCGAAGTAAAAATGAGATTTTAATTAACATCTCCTCAGAAAAGTAGTATCAGGCAAGAAGTCTAAATTACGTCCACGTGTGTGCTATCTATATACATGTATATCTGGACATGTTGCCCGTCTCTGTCATTAAACATGGTTGCTCTGTATATATTGTGAAATCAAGTAGATTGGGCGGGTGGGAATTATTCATGATATAGGTAAAGTACTTCCAGTCAAAACGTCTGCTTTTTAAGCTAAAGGCAGTTCCCTATGGACAAAACCTATTAGGCTTTTCAAGGGCCAAAGGAGATATTGTTATATCTCGAGGTTAGATTTTCAGACATAGAATTCCATCATAAATTGCAACATAAAAACGTTATTATAAAACGTATTGATGTACTAAAGTGTGTGATGATTTATTTGCACATTTGTCAGTGTTACAAGCCCTTTGTTGACTATCTAAGTCTAAACATGAATGCTAAAGCACGGAAACGAAGTGTATTGTGAAACAGGAAAGTACACAAATGTTGCGTGTGGATGTGTAATCCCATCATTGTAGAACTGAGAGTAGATGTACTACTTTGTGAAACCTACTGAATAGGGACCCGTGAAGATCCGGATTAGAATTGATCTTCAGTAACCCATGCTTATCGTAAGAGGTGACTAACGAGTGGTCAGGCTCGCTGACATGTTTGATACATGTCATCAGTTCTCACTTGCGCAGATCGATGTCCATGCTTTCGATCACTGGATTGTCTGGTCCAGACTCGATTATTTACATACCGCCGTCATATAGCTGGAATATTCCTGAGTGCAGCGTAAAACTAAACTCACTCACTCCCTCCCTACTGAATAGGATTCGAGTCATATTGTAGGAAAGCTTTTATCCGTGATTCAGATTTAAAGAGGCCTATAAGCTCAATGTGCTGCAGTCTCTATGCGTTCACCCTTGTAATGAAACCTCCGATCTCCATTGACACCTTCTGACAATCTATGGTGTCAATGTGCAACCAGGCCTAGTCAGTGCTGGTTATGAATCTAGCTGAAACGTTACGTTGTAGGGCTTAATGACTGACTAAATTTGTGTGTTATGTTTCGCTGATTTAATAAATATGTGTGGCATTCGAATGAGAACACAGTGTTTGTATCATTCATAGTTGTTGTGATTGAAATATCCAAAACCTTTCGTTATGTTGTCTTACGTTCATATTCAGTTCAAAGACATGACTGTATATGACACTTTCGATACAACAAAACATTAAAAACTTAATGTTCAGGTAACAGAATGTATGCACAAGGTGTCAAGCTTTAGGAAACAAAGTAGAGGCAAATGGTAGTGTTGCTTTATGAATATTTTACTCAAGTTACTGTTTATTGTACATACCGCCGCAAATAGTCATTTGAGTTTTCAGAGAATCTAAATGACATTGAAATATTATTTTGCCTCCTTCTATACGAACTTCATGCACATCTTAACGTTTTCCTTAACGTAACTGTATATATATCTGTTATTTGTAATGGGGTTCACATGTCTCAATCCCCATACTTCCTTGCCAGACTCATTACCAGTTTTTCACCAAAATACCATTCCTTGACTTTTGATTGAAAAAACGTTTAGCAGAATGTGCCCAACAGACTCAGAACGTTCAAATTTATCCCTTACTTTAATCTGAGAGCACTGACATGTTTCTGAAACACAAAGTATACACAAGAAAAAAAATGGTGATTTCCAAAAATTTCCAATTTGGAAATATCATATTTCCAA
>VKKT01000229.1:3787-16073 GCA_008038995.1 Haliotis laevigata
CCCCCGCCGTGATGTTGCTGGAATATTGCTAAAAGGGGCGTAAAACTAAACTCAGTCAGTCAGTCAGTCATTAGAAAGGGAGGGGTGGGGGTCACAGGCGTTTGTTGTGCCTGTGTTGCTGTGTATCGGGACGGCATCTGCATAAATACACACGTCCGATCCATTTAGTCGCATACTGTTACCCGGAATCTCCGTTATTTACGGTAGTGAGGGTAGTTATATATTACCCTACAATCCGGGCGATGGGTTTGCCTATAAACGTCGGATCGTCACGCCGAATCCCCACATAGGTACAATGCGTGAGACCCATTCTTGGTCTTCCCCGCAGTGATATTGGTGGAATATTGCTAAAAGCTGTGTAAAACCATACTCACTGACTCACTAACTCGACAATTTTCACCGTAAGTTGGCAGATATTTGAGAGAATACTTGTTTGAATATTGTTATGAACATATTGTGAATTTAGTGAGTTAGCTGTATATACAGTACACACGAATGACGAAGATAATTAACTCATCTCGGTGTATTACATCTACTGAAAATGAAGCACTGAATTGACATTTCCAATATGTTTGACTAATTATAATCTATTATGTCGGGCCGAGGGCGGATATTTAAGAAAATATCTACCATATTCAACTCGCAGCCTTTTCTCAGTTTCTGAAATATTATCTTAATCTGCTTCGCAAGTTGGACCCGTTAAGATTCGCGTGACAAATGGTCTTCAGTTACCCATGCCTGTCGAAAGAGGCAACTAACGGGATCGGGTTGTCAGGCTTGCTGACTTGGTTGACACATGTCATTGTATCCCAACTGCGTAGATCGATGCTCATGCTATTGATCACTGGGTTGTCTGGTCCAGAGTCTATTATTTACAGACTACATCCATATAGCTGGAATATTGCTGAGTGTGGCGTCTTTTATACTGGAACCCAATACTCTTCAAAATGTCAGGAAACAGAATGGATTGATTTATTCATTATTAATATTATCTACCCCGGAACACGAACATGAACTGTGCAGAACTTCATCCATCATGCCAGCCTGGACAGCATATTATTCTTCGTTCGGCGGCACCATTCCCCTCATAGTCAGCCTCGCAGGTGTTCTGAAATGTTCAAAGCTACGTTAACCCCAAGTCCTACAGGACCGATAATCTTTTCTTGCAGTAAAGACACCCACCCACTCCTGTAGTATAAGTAACTGCTCCTGAAAAATGTTACCCACTGCTGTAGTGAAACTAACCACTCCTGCAGTAAATCTAGCTGATCCTGTGGTAAAGTTCCCCCTACTGTAGTAAAGCTAATCGCTCCTGTAGTAAATCTAACCCCTTCTGCAGTGTAGCTAACCTTTCCTGAAGTAAATCTAATCCCTCCTGCAGTGAAGCTAACCGCTCCTGTAGCAAATATAATCCCTCCTGCAGCGAAGCTAACCGCTCCTGTAGTAAATCTAATCCCTCCTGCAGCGAAGCTAACCGCTCCTGTAGTAAATTTAATCCCTCCTGCAGTGAAGGTAACCGCTTCTGTAGTAAATATAATCCCTCCTGCAGTGAAAGTAACCGCTCCTATAGTAAATCTAACCCCTCCTGCAGTGAAGGTAACCGCTCCTGTAGTAAATTTAATCCCTCCTGCAGTGAAAGTAACCGCTTCTGTAGTAAACTTAATCCCCCCTGCAGTGAAAGTAACCGCTCCTATAGTAAATCTAACCCCTCCTGCAGTGAAGTTAACCGCTCCTGCAGTAAATCTAATCCCTCCTGCAGTGAAGCTAACCGCTCCTGTAGTAAATATAATCCCTCCTGCAGTGAAAGTAACCGCTCCTATAGTAAATCTAATCCCTCCTGCAGTGAAGGTATCCGCTTCTGTAGTAATTGTGACCTCTCCTGTAGTATATCTAGTCACTCCGTTAGTAAAGCTACCACTCTTGTAGTAAAGCTACCCACTTCTGCAGTCAACGTCTCTACGCCTGAAGTAACCGTCTGCTACTGCAGATAAGTTACCTATTCCTGCAGTAAACTAATCTTCGGCAGAAGTATAGTTACTTACGCCAGCAGTAAAGATACCTATTCGAGTTGTTAGTCACCCACTCCGGTAGTTTTATTACTTACTTCAGTCGTAAACTTACCACGAATGATGTAACACATCGATTCATAAAGAATAAGAAAAAGGACATGTTGTGGATAACAGCTTCTTTATTATAACAGTCAGCATGATACGACGTTTCATTTTAGTTTCATTTTCCATTGTCAAGCAAACAATCCATAAATATCCTACTTTTCTTATTACTCATATGTTGAATGTCAATCAAACAGATCGATCTTTAAAGAACCAGGAGTTAAGTGTATATATTCTGTGACTGATTCAGAGTTTGTCAATATATCTTGTTTAATTCAAAGAGTATAATTATTAGTAAGAACACTCCATCTTCAACTAGTTGTATAATCGTTGCGATTAATATATTCTGACGTTGCATCCATATTGCATGCTAGAAGCTGTTACTACAAGTCGCACCTTGACCGTAACGATATTATACTGGAACTCTCTATTATTGCGGCACGTGAAAACATCGGGAAAGCAGAAACACCATGCCCCGCATCGGCTGTTTACATATGCAAATTACGTAAAAAATATTCATCGCTCGTGAAAAGGTCATTTATTTCATTGGAATGTCATGTCTAATCGTAGAAATATTAAAGTATTCATCTTTTCAGTAAGTTCTGGAACATTTTGAAACTAGTATGACCCCTACTGCCATTACATGCAGCATGAATCAAGAGTAATCCTGCGACAACTATATTAGGTCATTTGCATATTTTCCGTCCTGGAAATATAACAGGAAGTGACGTATTATGCAACTTCACCCTGCACACGGCAGCAAACTGTATGGTATATTTTCGGGCGGAAAACATTATTTTGTTACGTTGTTGTTACCTTGTATCCAAATGAATGGAATTTTCAGATGTTTTGGTTAAAAACATGATGATATTACTAATCTAAATGAAATTCCTAAATAATATTTCATAATCAAACTATTGAGATTTGTTACTTGTTTTGGTCCCCTTCTCTTAGTAACCGTTGATTTGCTTGTACCGCGTGCCATAGTAAGAAAATAGCAATACCGCGATAATAGAGAGTTGCTTCAATTTCCGGGTGAGACGAGGCAATCGGGATTGCTGCGATCGTATTGAACGAGTTGCGACTATGTGCTACATTGTTTGTGACAGAAATGAAGATTACACTTCAGTTAACTGAAAATATATATAAAATGCAAAATGTCAGTAGTCGTTCATAATCCCGATGGTGACAACATTAACTACCGCGATAATAGAGACACAGGTCTTGAAAGACACAGACTTAATCCTAATTCCGACTACAAGTCGCAAGTTCTCGATTATGTCAACCTCAGAGTGAGACCCTTTGTTTGTGCTGCCATCATGTCTGAGGCACGGCTGAAGAAACATGATCTTGCCAAAGAAATAAACTAAAAAAGGTTTACAAGCTTGTATTTGTCACAGGAATGCCTATGAATTTCACAAATTGCCTTGTCTATACAGAGAGAATTCTCTCTAAGATCGTTGATCCTCCTGTTCTAGTTCTCAAACCAGTTATGAACCCATACCGATTTAGGCCGTTTTCCTTTTTATTTAGCGGACGCTATAGATACATCATCACAAGCTTCTCGTCTTCATCTGATGATTTCTGTTTAGAACTTCACACAACGATCTATATGTTTACTTCAAGTCGTTTCTACAGGTTGTTGGTAGGCAGTTGTATCGTGAGAACGCACTTTAAAGATTAAGAGATTCGACCACACTCACTAGGTGACCCGTGAAGATCCGGGCTTGAATTGATCTTCAGCAACCCGTGCTTGTCGTAAGAGGCGACTAACGGGATCAGGTGCACAGGCTCGCTAACTTGGTTGACACATTTCATCGGTTCCCCATTGCGTAGATCGATGCTCATGCCGTTAATCACTGGATTGTCTGACCCAGACTCGATTATTTACTGAGTGCGGCGTAAACCTAAACTCACTCACTTCTTTCTAGGTTGGTGTTATCAGGGGCGTGCCCAGGAGAGACATGCTGTCTCATGAAAATTTCAAAACATGGTTGATCTAGACAGCAATTCCTGCTACATTTTCCTGTAAAAGGAAATTTTGATTGGGGAGTTACTGAAATTGAACTGCAACATATGGTATTTTAACAGATATTTTATAACATATTTAAACAATGACAAAATAACTCTTTCAGCAAAAGTCATTATTCTATTTGACCATAAAATGTTATGTACCAGCTGATTTACTGTTTATTATCAGTATACAACTTATATGCATATAGTAAAAACTGTAGACTAGTGCTAGTTTTATCCACTGAACCTAATTGTTGCATGTAGTGTTATAAGTACTTATTGAATGCCAGGATGCTAGCTCCGAAAATTACCGAAAACAATAAGTGTGGGCACGTACCTAAGTGCTCAATGGCAGGTACGCTACTGGTAATATTTGCTAAATAACCACGAATCTTCTGGATAACACTTTTGTACGTCCATATTGTGTTATCACTGATTTTCAGTGATCCATTCACACCATTTTCATCGCTGTTTGGCCTTCTCTTCTGAATGAAATATGTTGTGGTAGATAAGCGAGACTGGTTACTCTCTGGCGCTTTCGTTTTAAATTTATTCATTGAACAGAAGGAAATAGTTGTTCCCGGTTTGTGTTGCAACATTTCGCCCAAACGCATATTGTTTACTGACTGTCAAGGAATCTATATCGACACGTCACATTTCACTGAAATTTATCACCCATGTAAGTATTCGCCTGTACCTTTGGTGCCAATCAAAGAGTTCTTTTGAATCCAACCCCTTGTGTACGTTAACAACCCGAAACAACCTGTCATTGGAATACAAACCAGTTTTTCCTGATAAAATGAAACAGCTTTTATTGTCGGGGAGGAAACGCATGCATGGTATCTAGATGAGCTAATGCTCACTAATTCTGTGATTATGTACAGTGTTCGTACTTTGTGTTTATAGATTTAAAGAATATTTCGTATTTCTGGATATACTTGTTATTAATGTGTGGATTAATACCTTATTCACTCCTATACATGTATATACTACTATAAAGGTTCTGTCAGCTTTCACTGGATAACATAGAGTAATATAGTTTTCTCTAAATACTAAAAATCAAATCCCCATAGAAGAAAGGACATCGATCCTTTCTGACGTAAATACATCTTATCTATTTTCAAATAACTTTCTATATTTTGGTTATTACCAAAGACATCCCTTTATCTTCTTTGTAATAATTTAATTAATTACTCATGCCTTGAACATATCACTGTTAAATAGATCTTCAATCTTATTACACATTGTGTAATAACATCGTGTGCTGCCGGAACTATTTGCAATCAGTCACATGACCAAGGTAACGTGATCAAAACAAAACGTCGGGTGTCATTCACAACACATCTCGAAGTCGCGATGTAATAACATTTATATTAAAAAATAATATGTTGGTTGAAGTCATTTGGTCCCTTATTCATACCCATTGTGTATTTGGAAAAAAAAAAAATTACATAGATTAATGTTGACAATCACAAATGAAATGTATTCATACGCGTGACGCCTGTTGTGACGGCGTAAAGCACTCGTTCTGTAAATTGAATTCTGAGATATCATTTTGCTAATGTTTGGTGAGTAATAATATATAAATGCTAATCCTCAGGTTTTATACCTCACTTCCCTTCAAGACCTCTGTGACAAGCGATGGACATACATGGTGTACATGGAAGGGGCTGTCTAACACACCATACAGAATTATGTTACTAAGTTCAGCGACCGTTTTACAGAAAATACTAAACGATGTCTCGTGTAATACCATATTTATGAAACTCGTGAATGGTATTGGTATCAACCATGTACTCGTTTCATAAATGTGGTATTACACGGGACATTTTTAAGTATTCTCTATAAAGCGGTCGCTGAACTTATTAACATAGTTCTGTGTGGTGTGTGGAGAGTACGGCGTGAATTCAGAGCCCCTTCCATGTACACTGTGTCCATCACAGAGTCAGAGGACATGTAATGTGTCTGAGTGAGGTATACTCAGGTGTTCGGTGACTCGAACTCTGTCTCTTTATGAATATTATTCACCCGTGAAGATGTGTGTTAGAATTGGTCTTCAGCAACCCATGCTTGTCGTAAGAGGCGACTAATGGGATCGGGTGGTCAGGCTCACTGATTTGGTTGACACATGTCATCGTGTCCCACTTGTGTAGATCGATGCTCATGTTGTTGATCACTGGATTGTCTGGGACAGACTCGATTATTTAAAGACCGCTGTCATACAGCTGGAATACTGTCGAGTGCGGCGTAAAACTAAACTCACTCACTCGCTCTCTAGGGCTGCAACGATTCCACTATTACGCGAATGTGACACGGGTGGTCACAATGCACGAAGTATTACAAGATGAACAAAATTCAGAAAATACAAACTTACATTTGTAATTAATCTCTATCAGTCGTCCAAACTGGTAACACAGCCAGATGAAGCAAATTTAAACAGATGGTTATCGGGTTCATCATCCGTGAGCGCCCCTTTAAGACGAATATTCAGTTACATCTCGTGCAGTGTGAATGTGACTTGAACCATTCCCAAATGAATTGTTTCCCTCAAAATCGATGTTCCACACGATTGTGTTTGACGTGTTGAATAATACCGTTAGTACAGTGAACCGAAAAACCGCTGAACAGTACCAATTAAAAGATATTAAAAGTATCATTCTATTAGGCTTTTATGCATGATGACTTAATAAACACATCCGAGACTGGTTCCTATTTCCACATCATCCTACCGACCCAGCTGTTACCGACAGGCTTATAGTTAACACTAACACATATGAAGAACTTGCTCATATAAAGCCAATAGCTGAGAGCGATCATTATATGTGCTTTGCACGGGAACCTATTCAGTAGACCTGTTAATATGTTTCGAAATCACCGATATGTATGCCCAATTTGATTTATTCATGACTATACAGCGGCAGCTGGTAAATTCTTTTATTGTTTTTGTTTGTTGTTTATTGCCGCAGTAAGCAATGTTCCAGCTTCATCACCGCGGTCTGTAAACATTCGAGTCTTGACCAGACAATCCCGTGATTGACATAATTGGCATCGATCCTAGCGACTGGGGTACGATGACATGTGTTAACCAAGTTAGCGAACCTGACCACCCGATCCTGTTAGTCGCCTCTTACTAAGGCGACTAACTTATGTGTTGCTGAAGATCATTTCTAGTCCGGATCTTCACGAGTATCAATTTCTCTGTAATAGTTTATATTTATAATAGGAATGAAGAGGATAGGTAATGTTTGCGTGAGTAATACTCAAGCTATATTCTTCAGTAGTTTAATAATGGTCATGGTTTGTAGCTCGGGAGACGTGCGTACACTCAGGATACGATGGTACACACAGCCTCTGTCCACAGTACGACCATCGGGTCCTCGTTCAGCGAGATATAAGGAGTGACAGATTAATGGTCATGGTTTGTAGCTCGAGAGACTAGCGTACACTCAGGATACGATGGTACACACAGCCTCTGTCAACAGTACGACCATCGGGTCCTCGTTCAGCGAGATATAAGGAGTGACAGATTACCTGGCATGGTGTAATGGTGTAAGTGCCGAGACGTGATGGAGACGTGTAACTTTATTTCACGAGAGACAGTAATCCATTATTTCAGTTGCGAGTTGGTGGTTCTACGTTTATGTATTACTCATAGTGTTCCATCTTACAAAATGCAGATACAGCTGTGGAATCTCGATCTCTGTATGGTGTTTGTTCATTCGTTTCTTTGTGATAAGGTGCACAGGCGCAGAATGAGTAAACATATAATGAGTGAGTGAGTGAGTTAAGTTTTACGCCGCACCCAGCAATATTCCAGCTATATGGAGGCGGTCTAACTCGAGTCTGGACCAGATACGCCAGTGATCAACAGCATGAGCATCTCTCTGCGTCACTGGGAACCGATGACATGTGTCAACCAAGCCAGCGAGCCTGACCGCCCGATCCCATTAGTCGCCTATTAGACAAGCACGGGTTACTGATGATTCATTCTAACCCGGACCTTCACGGGTAGGTAAACATATAAAGAAATTAGGTTTGTTTTAGCTTGACTTTAACCTGGGGTGTGCAGGACGGGAAAACCCCAAGATGTCCTTGACATTAAACTACACCTTTTGTATAACAGTAAACCTGGTTAACTCGAACTTCATGGAATCTGGTTCATGTAATCAATATTCCTAATCCCCGAAGGCAACATAAGTTGCACCATTACTCCGCTTGACTCGAACTCACATATACTTAATTTAATCGACTTCAGTAATAAACATTCCTGGAAGAATGCCTGACTCTTTCTCGATTTCCACCATTACTCAGTTTTTTCGAACTGTTATGTTCGAGGTTCGCTGTATCACGTGCAGTCAAAGCCCGCGAGAGGCCTTGTCAGCCACATACCACAGTGGAGTCAGCTGTGGCGGTTCTCCATTAGACTGACCGTGTACAACATGCTCCAACAGGCTGTGATGGACATGATGCTGGTAATTACCCCTCCGCTCAGCACCGGAGTTGTCCCTACATACAGAACAGCTACTGATCAATATGCTATAGCCATCTGTTTGGGGTTCAGGGTATATATAGGCTGAGTGGAAGCTGAGAGGCACAGCGTTGTGTACATGCATGTTTCATTGGATAATTCTATGTCTATTACCGTAAGGTGTAAATTCAATTACCCTGTTTGGTGTCTCTTGCGATGTTTCTGCCCTCACTTCAGTAGTATTTATCTATGCTGAGTCAACTACTATTTGAGCCATTGAGTGAGTTTTTTCGCCGCTTTTAGCAATATTCCAGCAATATCACTGCGGGGGACACCAGAACTGCGCTTTACTCATCGTACCCGTGTGGGGAATCGAACTCTGGCCTTCAGCGTGACTAGCCGAACGCTGTAACCACTAGGATAACCCACCGCCCCTAAAGCCATAGAAGCTGTGTTGCAAAATGAACTTGTTTCTTAAAGGTTTGTGTTTCACTGACGCCGCATCACAACAAGCGTTATTTTAAAACTAACGTGTCGTTTTAGTTTCAGCTAAATCAGCAAATGTTTTATCGTGTATAGTTTTCTAGTTCATCAAGTGAATGTCTGGTTTGGTTCACATGCCATCTCAGCACGAACGGAGTGAGTGAGTTTAGTTTTACGCCGCACTCAGCAATATTCCATCTATATGGAGGCGGTCTGTAATAATTCGAGTTTGGGCCAGATAATGCAGTGATTACGTGATCATAAGCATTAATCTACGCATTTGGGATACGATGACATGTGTCAACCAGGTCAGCGAGCCTGACCACCCGATCCCGTTAGTCGCCTCTTACGACAAGCATGGGTTGTTGAAGACAAATTTTAACCCGGACCTTCACGGGTTGTTGAAGACAAATTCTAACCTGGACCTTCACGGGTACTGGGTGACGGCGTCGGGCAACTCGCACATATGGTATTATTTTTGTACAAAGTTTCTTGTACTACCGGACAGGATGTGATCTTTTTCATGAACACCTAGTGTCATTACTGATTTGTCATACATGTAACTCACACCACTGTTTTGCCTTTTAAATCCGTTTCGTTGGATAATTGGGACTGGTTATTCTCTGGCGTTGACGTTTGGGTGAACGAGTGAGTTAAAATGTAATGTCATTTTGGCAATATTTGAGTGACGGTGACGTTTGGTGTTTTGTCACTTGGCCTGTATATTATTAGAGGTGATTTCGGTTGAGGGACGTGGCAAGTGTATATTTATGGCGAGGCAAGTGTTTAGATTTAGTGACATCGCTACAATCAGTAAGAAGGCTATATTTTATTCAACAAGGCTATGTGTATTATTAGCGTGCATATGGTTCAAGGTGACGTTCACTGAGCACAATTGGCTTTTATATATGATGTATGGTGAGGCAAGTGTGAAATTTCTTTTGTACATTCTTTAAGATTCTTTATTTTGCTCACCTTAGCTATGTGTATAGTGAGCATGCACAGGGGCGTAGCTACCATTATGAAAAAAACCCGGGCTTACAGATTGTTGTAAAGAAGGGCGGGCAAGCCCTCAATACTATCTAAACATAAAGCTTTGCAACCTATCGGACTTACAGGGGAAAAAATGGCTTGCTACGCGCCTGGTGCATATAGTTGAAGATGACGTTTGTCAAGTTAAGTCGAGTACAAGTTAAGACGATGAGCCCCCTTTTCGAGATTTATAATGGCGCTATTCACTGCGATTTGGTCACAATAACAACTAATCTTCAGTATTACTAACCTTTCTATAACAAGTCAGGAATTGCGTCCTTTTGTCCTCATCTTTATACTAAAAATAGACTGTTGACAACAAACACAGTCCGCACTGGAGTCAAAGAGACGACAGAGGTTTGATGATCAAAGCCATGGTGTATAACAGCCTTGTCGTGGCGGAAACATACAGTTTGGGATGTGTTATTTATACCAGAAACCGGACAGTGTCTGGGCGGATGAATTGGTTATTGACGAAGATGTTGTCGACGCCGTTGTTGTAGCTTATCCCGACGTAACAACAAAGTTCTATGTATTGTAAAACCTTATGCCAAGGGTGCACTGGAGTAGTTTAGTGGTTAAAGAGTTCGCTCGTCACGCCGAAAACCCGGGTTCGATTCCCCACATGGGTAAAACGTGTGAAGCCCATTTCTGGTGTCTCCCGGCGTGACATTGCTGGAATATTGCTGGAAGCGGCGTAAAACCATATTCACTTACTCACCTTAGGCCAAGGTGAGACAGCATTTAGGTTAATTCATGGATAAAGTTAAATTATTTGTTCAGAAACGTCAATGTGCCATCTACATATATAATTACATATACCAGCCGTCTGCTATGGTCATTACCGGTCGCTGTGTGACCAAAATAAGCTGTTACGTGAGACAAACTGAGTAAATGGCTCGATCGTGCACGGCAGTATCCATCACAACGGAACCTCAGTCTGCACGCTGAAACCCTTTACCAGGTCACATTTCACAAAGCGATTATCCACCGTAATAATCGTAAAGCACTCCCAAGAGGAGAATGGTCTTGTTATGCCTGGCGATATCATTCTGAATTTATGATTGCCGTATATCCTCGTATAAAATATGTATACAATCGAAAATGAATGAGTGATTGAATATGGTTTTACGCCGCTTTTAGCAATCTTCCAACGATATCATCGAACCCGGGTCTTCGGCGTGACGCGCGAAAGCTTTATGCACAACGCTACCCCACAACCCCCACAAGTTAAAGGTTTACAGTGCTTGCCTCATAATTATTATATACTAAAGCTCTACACTGCGTATAACATTCAATCACTGTAAAATAAAACGGGGATTGTGTGGTCGAATAGCTCAAGGGATCGCAATAAACTGCATATTACGTTCTTCAGCCGTAACAGGATCTACTGATTACGAATCCGACTCGCAGTGCTGTCACGAAGCAGTTCTTTGTCTGCTAACACTGTGGTTTTATTCAAGATGATGACGTAAAAGACTTTCCTATCTAAAGATTAACAGTCGCTCACTCAAACCGATAACAAAACTGTATTCAACATATCTCACGTCATCTCGACCATCGCAGAGTTGCCATGGCAACACGACTGTGGTGGCAATGAGGTTGTTGACTCACGTTCAGATTGTTCCTTGACAAATGATGGGTGCAACTGTACCTTCCTCCCCAAGTTTTCAAACCTTTTCAACTGGTATGAGTTCATGCCAGCGATAGGACGCCCGCAATGATTGGTGTGTTTATTCCTTGTTTTACGCCGCACTCCGCGATATTCCAGCTATATGGCGGGGGTCTGTAAATGATCGAGTCTGGACCGGACAAGCATGTGATGACCGCGGATCTTCCTCCGTTTTCAACCAAGTCTCAACACATCTGACTTACCAAACTATCCATGTCATGATAACAGGGACGGTGGGCTAGCCTGGTGGTTAAAGCGTTCGCTCGTCAAGCCGAAGACCCGGGTTCGATTCCCCAAATGTATCAGGTGTGAAGCCCATACCTGATGTCCCCAGCCGTGATTTTGTTGGAATATTCATTCACTTAGAGGCAGCATAGAACGATTGACGCTTGGCCCCCTCCTTGACTTTCTCAGTTTCCGAATTGGCAATTGTCCGGGGCATCCAGTTCACCCTAAAAGACCCCTTCCCCCCTCTCTCTCTCCCCCCGGGACCGCCTCCGTGGTGTA
>VKKT01000229.1:32176-49104 GCA_008038995.1 Haliotis laevigata
AAGCTGTAACCGCCCCTGTTTTTCAGCGCCATACCCATTTAACTAAAGTAAATAACATCCTCCATCTGTGTAACTGTTGATTTAGGCCAGTTGTTAATTACCAATCCGCCGGTTCCATAAATATCGACAATCAGGGTTTTATAAGGGAAATGTTGAACATCCCAGTCAATTAACTGTCGCTGTCAAAATGAGTAACTGTTCAAAGTACCATTTATCATAAAATTAATTTCAAAAATAGATTGAAAGTAAATATTAAAAATAATATTTAGTGAAAATTATCAAGTTAAAAACACTTGACTGACATGATAAACCTGAAATACTGTTCAAAGGGGCGTGAAATAAACCACACAATATCCTTCAGAACCGATCATATGTGGACATTTGTAGCTCATCTGTTCTCCTTACTGTTACTCTGGGTCCGTGACTGCAAGTAAGGTTGACTCTGATATCAACGTTAACGAAGTCGCCCCACTTACGTCCGCCAGACACCGCTGATCGTTGGCTTACCCCGACCGTGTTTCCAGGTTTGCCACTACAGTATCCGTGTGTGACAGCTGTTCCTTATCTGGGAGAGTGATCAATGTGTTCACCACTCGTTAGGTTTCTTCAAATAGAATGATCTTGGACCTACCCAAAATGATTCAGATTCCTGCCTACTATCACCAACTGGCTTTGTAATAGTGTCGGCAATGCTCGGACTATACCGATATTCACTAAAAGATAGTCAGAGTTATTTCCCTTGTGAATCAGACTTGCATGGTTGTAAATGGAGATGAAAGGTTTACAGAATAAGGAGGGGTAGCCTAGTGGTTAAAGCATTCGCTCGTCACGCCGAAGACCCGGGTTCGATTCCCCACATGGGTACGATGCATAAAGTCCATTTCCATTTCATGGTGTTTCCTCTCCCCGAAATGATGCTGATTTCCAATGATTATTATTTTGGTGAAACATGAGCACCGGTTTGATGCTGACAAACCTGGTAGCAACTGACATCGAACCCATGAGCTTAGGTTCCTGGCATGACCAGGGGAAGCAACCCTGTACATCCATCCCGTTCGAATTGCGGCGCTTGAGACGACAGTGCGCCTGTGTCCAATCATATTCGCAGCAAACAAACAACCGTTGATAATTGGTTTTCATGCATGAGCTGATCCAATAATGGGGAGCTCTTTCATTCCTCGTAGGATTATTCACGAATCAATTTCAGTCGATGTATCGCTGCTGAAACTTTATTGAAGTATTATTCGTTGAACAATTACATGATATCATAATTGTTAGGTATTGTATATATGTAATGTACTGAATCTATTATGATTGAAAAATATCGGCACTATTAGGTTGCTAAATGGTTCTTTTGGAAAACAACGGCCATTTCCGATCACGTGTTACTTTTTTTAAGGAAATGTCCGCTGTTTGTCGAGTAACCAGGCGTGTAAATGTTCAATTTTGTGAACGTGGTATATATTTTGTTATATGTAAGTATATATATACATATATCATACAAGTTGTTGAAGGCTTCGCTGTGTTGAGTAATCAAAAATGTTAATGGATGGATTATTTTTTAATAAAATGACAACTGTATATTTTGTTGACTTTTTTTGTGGTGAAAATGAATGACAAGAAAGAATCGTTTAATATACACAACGTCATCGATACATGTGCATCACGTTCTAGTTCAATATGCATCACGTTACATGTGCAAAGGGAAACTATTAATTCCGATGTACACTCGCCGCCAAGCGTTGCTTTGTGCGATGTATTTGGACGATTTATACATATTAAGAGGGGGAGAGAAGTACAGCATCTCACCCAAGTGCCTTCTACTATCAAATATACCAACACGAGTTGATTAAAGTTACAAATATCCGAGGCTTGCCGAGGATATTTTATCTTTAACCAACGAGGGTTGATATATTTGATATCAGAAGACATTAAGGTGAGGTTATATTTATCATCCAAAATCATTCTTCATCAGTAAAGGAATGCATTTATCTGAACACAAACTGCCATTAGGCTTCTTGAACAGTGATATCAGCAAAGTCGGAGCACTGTGATGTCATCAACGTTGTGACGTCATAGCATTGTCAGCTGTCTTGGTGATGTCAAAGCATTGTGAGGTCATTAACTGTCGATGTAATAGCATAGCATTATGACAGTTCAATTGTTGCTGTATCTACAATGTAGATATCGCTAAAACTAATGAAGAGTGATTTTTGATGATAAATAGAGAATCTCACCCGAGGGCCTCTCATATCAAATATATCACCACGAGTTGATAAAGTAACAAATATCCGGAGCTTGCCGAGGATATTTTTACTTTTATCAACGAGTGTTGATATATTTGATATCAGAAGACACGAGGGTGAGATTCTATTTATCATCAAAAATAACTCTTCATTAGTTTTCAATGAAAAATGTACGTCTCTGTACACAGTACTGCCTTTAGACTTGCCGTGCAGCGATGTTATAGCATTGTGACGTCATCAAGTTCAAGACGTCATAGCATTGTCAGGGCATTGTGTAAAATCTACTGTCAAAACGATATCTCCTTGGAGAAATCGTCTGCAATATCTCCTGTGGAACACAGTTTTGGATGGTAAAGTCAAATTAAGGCGTAAATGTTACACCGTGGTCATGTTAATATGAGGCAAAGAGGCAAACCGTTCTTTTGCGAAATATACATGCATAAATACGATAACAGATCAAATAGGAAAGTATCAGGGGTATTATGTCTTTCTTATACCACTGTATTTCGAGCAAATCGTTAATGCATGTGAAACATGGATGTGTTGCATGCAATGTTATATTTTCTGTTTCAGGAGTGGAAACTCTTGTAGCTCTGATATGCTGATCAATGCTGACTGTTTTGGAACATGATTTGGTTTGGTACATGAAAACAGAACACTAAATCACATCATCATTGCTGCGAAGAGACATATTCACATATGAGGTCTTAAAAATATGCCTCCAAGTCGAACTTTATATATAAAAACTCTAAAAGAAATATTCGTTGTGGGAAATATATATCAACAAAAAATAATAAAATAACTGATTTCAATCACAAATGGAACCTTTTCTCCCCAGTACTTAGATGACTCTAAACTATATCGATTTATACCTGACATCAACTTTACATTGTCTATGTAATGATGTATGCATGTTTATGATGTCTTACCTGTACATCATGTCATCATGTAGCTGTATTACTTTAAGCCGTACGTGTCACGTCTTTGTATATCTGTGATATTATAATCTTGGGAACCAATAAAAAATATAAAAAATATAGTGTACTCACAGTTGAGCATGTGGAATGTGTTAATACCTACAAAAGTTTCGAACTACTAGAACTTAAAATTGAAAATTGGTGGAGTTGTTCTTAAATGTCTAACCATATACAGACCACCATCGTCAGACAACCATCACCTGACAAACACTCAGGTTTATTTGATTCAGCCATCATTTCAAATGAAGTCTTGATTATTGTTGGATACTTGAACATTCATGTCGACAGCTGTGATAATATTCTGTGATAATATGTACAGCTTCGGATTGCAACAGCATATATCAGAACCTACACACAGAAGTGGCCACTGCCTTGATCTTGTCATTACTAAAAGTTCTGATTCGGTCATCAACAGTTTCAGAGTTGAGGATTATGGATTATCAGATCATGAAGGCATATTCTGTGAACCGAAGTTAACTAAACCGCGACCGCCAAGGGTTAAAGTAACCTACAGAAAGACAAGGTCAATAAATGCTGCCTCTTTCAACGACGATATAAACAACAGCAAGCTTCATCAACTCATGGAGGATATCAACCAAGAAGGCAAAACGGAGTTGAAGACTCAACTGTATAACAGCACACTGGAGAGACTGCTGGACATCCACGCTCCTCTAAAGCAAACTTGAAGTAGATAGACAGATTTACCAAACTGCCAGAAATGAAGTCAACGGCCTCATCACGAAAGCAAAACTAGACCTTCAAAAAGATTGAAGAAAGTAAAGGAAACAGCAGACGATTAATTGCTCTTACAAAGTGACTAACAGAACCACAAACATCGACTGTCATACCTTCTCGAGAGGAGTCCAGTCTACGTGCAGAGGAGTTTGCAGAATTCTTCATTATGAAAATGAGAATATTCGTGAAGACATAGCTAAATGTCAGTGCTGCAGTAACAATCCCCTGGAACAATACCAACCATTTTGCGGCACTCAACTTGTCGTATTTGAACCAGCAGAAATCCAAAAAACAGATACGATCAAATCTGCTCCTTGTCATCCTGTGAATTGGATCCAGTACCATCTTGGCTACTCAGAAACTGTCTAGAATCATGCCAATATCTTACTTCATCAGTCATCAATTCCTCTCTCCAAGAGGGCTCAGTTCCGGCATCTTTGAAAGAAGCCATCATTAGACCACTACTGAAGAATAACAATCTTGATCCATGTGTACCCAAAAATTACAGTCCTGTTTCTAACTTGTCTTTTCTATAAAAGGTGTTGGAGAAAGTTGTTCTCAGACGATTGAAGAGTCATATGAACTTTCATCATCTGAATGAAATTTTTCAGTCAGCTTACAAGGAAAAGCATAGCACTGAAACAGCTCTTCCCAGAGTTCAGAATGACATCTTGACTCATATGTATAAGCAAGAGGTTGTGCTGCAAGAGGTTTTGAGGTGGTACTACTCGACCTTTCAGTAGCTTTCGACACCTTGGACGAGACCATTCTACTGCAGATGTTAGAGCACACTATTGGCATCACAGGAACGGCACTACAATGCTTCCAGTCCTACTTGTCAAATAGAACAATGAGAGTCAAGGTCCATAATGCGACTTCATCCATCAGAGAAACCCACTTTGGTGTACCACAAGGCTCTGTGATTGGTCCGATTTTGTTTTCACTGTACATTCTTCCAATAGGTAATGTCATCAGAAGTCACAACATAAAACGCCATGGTTATACAGATGATAACCAACTCTAGATGGGAATTACACCAGCTAATGTTAAACACGCAAAAGATGTTATGGAGAGCTGTATCGCTAACATCAAGATATTGATGACCAACAACCTTCTGAAACTCAACGACGACAAATCTGGCTTCATGATCAATGGAACTAGGCAGCAGCTTCGCAAAATAGGCGAGTGTAGTCTCACAGTTGGAGATCAGTTTATCTGCCCTGTGCCCCAGGTTAAGAATCTTGGTGTCGTTTTCCGTTCTTCAATGTCACCAGAATCACATCACAAGCCCTAACAGCAGCAAGATCAGCAACCTTTCATCTACGCCGAATAGGAAAAATCCGCCGCTATTTGGACAATGACACAACCAAGCTTTTAGTTCAGTCATAAGTCATCTTACGTCTCGACTACTGTAACTCCCTTGTGTCAGGAGCAGCAACAATCCAACATCTCCAGCTTGTACAAAACAGAGCTGCCAGGATCATAACCAGGACAACATGTCAGGAACACATTACCCCTGTGCTGAGGTCGTTGCACTGGCTCCCAGTAAAGAGGAGAATACAGTACAAAATAATTTGCATCACCTACTCAGCTTTCTATGACATCAATTCACCAGCTTACCTCAAAGACATCATCGAAATCCATCGTCCAACTCGTGTCTTGATGTCAGAGAAAAGAGGCAGCCTGAATATGCCAGCAACAAAAACATCCACGAGAGACAGAGCTTTCAGTGCTGCTGCTCCAGCTTTGTGGAACTCTCTGCCAGTTGAACTGAGATTGGTATCTTCCCTGGAAGCATTAGGAGCCAACTAAAAACTCATCTTTTCTTGTAGCTACCTACTAGTTTCACCACTTTCTCTATACAGCACCACTGAGCAGCATTTGTTGGACATTAGGCACTTAAACAAATGCATTATTATGTTTTACAGATTTAAGATAGTACATGTATGCAGCAGAGAGGGTTCGTGTGATCCTGGCACAGTCAGGCTGGTAAGGCTCATCATCAGCTCAGGNNNCTTGCCCCCTCTACACGCAGCCCAGACAGCGAATGGGACTTCTCCCAGGAAACGCTGCCTAGTCGAAGCCACCAAGAACTTTCCGGAGAATATGAAGGCTCCCCAACTCTGGAGCCTGCTGCATTACCCAGAGTGTCAGAAGGGCTGTACTCCTGGTGGAGAACCCGGGCACTCTCCTGATCTGCGCCAATATCATTAGAAAAGGACTCGGCAAGGAGAACCTGTTCTTTCAAATTGGTATCTCCTTTGGCAAGGAGCTCGATGTCATCCATGTAAAGGAGATGAGTAAACGGAGTTGGGGATGTGTGCTGAGGATGTCCGGGATGGTAACCCTCCTCCTCTCTGTTGAGCAGAAAGCTCAAAGGATTTAGAGACAAACAAAAAAGCAATGGCCTGAAGGAGCCCCCTGGAAAATTCACCTTCTGAATGGAATAGATTCCGAAGTCTGCACCTGCCCTTGCGAGTACATATCAAGTTGAGTCGATGCCTCACAAGGATCATGATAGATACATTTCCCCTAAAATATATTATTTTGCGATAAATCACAGTGACTTGAGTTGTCTAGTTTTAGGCCTATAGCTTATAACTAATCTGGTTCAGGGGTATAAAATGATCAACACGTTAAAGTACAGACGGAGGCTCAGAAAGCAGCTTTCAATGGGGGGGTTTATTGCATTGGAAGTATTGTATTGAAATAACGAGGTGCACGAATGCACGAGCGTGTGTGTGTGTGTGTGTGCGTGTGCGTGTGCGTGTGATTGCTTGTATCATTTGTCTGTGGTGATGTCGGTTTTATTTGTTTGCTTATAGAAGGATATGTCATAGTTTGACATGGTTACCCTTCTCAGTCACATCATACCGAGCAGGCCTTGTTTTATCCTATTAAACCGCTCTCAAGGCAGGCTCACAACCAGTACCATGTCATAACGTATTTTGTCATAACCCGATCCAGGGCGGTGGGGTAGCCTAGTGGTTAAAACGTCCGTGAGTTCGAATCCTCACATGGCTATAATGTGTGAAGCACATTTCTGGTGTTCCCCGTCGTGATATTGCTTGAAAATTGCTAAAAGCGGCTTAAAACCATACTCACTCACTCACCATTGGCTAAGGTGAGACAAAATTAAGATAGATTCATTGACCAGTTCCGCCGATGTGCAAACGCTCTGTCCACCCAGGAGGTTGTTGCTGACGACATCCAGTCTGCATCATTAGGGACCTACATTGTGCCCAGGAGGGGCGTTGCCTTGATACCACGGCATGCAGCCTTACAAGCGTGTTTGGATCAATGCCTCCTACTTCACAGTGACACTGAGAAATGTCAGCTTGGTCGTAGGTGCTCACCGCTGCAGCAAAACCATTAGCGATGACTGGCAGACTGCTGATACATCCTGGTCGCCAAGAGGTTCCATCAACCATGGAATCTGATGACGAATGAATGATAAACGAATGTGAAATACAACGATGCTCTTTTGCAGAGGTCGGAAATTACTGACTGAAAGTTGATGCCATGTGATCTTCAGTATCAGCTGATAAACACTGCACGTGCCTCACTGATTTCCCCCATGTACCGGCTCCACTGGAATTGTACACTACGTCACCAAGGCACTCACACATATTACCACTTAGACATAGTTAAAGATGCATAACCATATGCACTAACAAAAGTTTAGATTCACTTAAAACACTCACTATATTTTATGTATTATATGTATGGTTACATCGAAGATTGATTTCTCCACTAACTTAGGGGAACCAACTGCAAACGCTGTGCAGATGAATTGCACGAGGATCGTGCATCAAATTGTTGTAACGCATGCAAATAGCAATCATGTGGACAGCTGTGTTTTGGCGTAAAGTTTTCTTAAGAATTCGTCAATATTCACGGAGTTTCATCATTTATTGAACTCATGACAATAGTCTTTTTCAATGTTACAATTTTGTTTTCAATACATTAGTTAATGTGTAAACAATACCTTTAAACAGTAAGGAATATTTTGCAAAATTTAGTTTAGAACTGTTGACTGAAGGAAGTGGATACATTTACACTAGTGAGTCTAAACTTTTGATGGGTAGTATATAATGAAAACACGCCTTACACAACTAAATTTGGGGCAGACCATTTTGCTTTTTACCTATAAGTCTGAAGTAGGCACACACAAACGCACGCACGCACTCTCTCACCGCACACACATATGCACTCAAACACTGACTCATGTCTCAGACGCTGACTCCTCAAAGCATGGATAATAATGACCCTAAAATATATAGAATGCTCATCGAAAGTTGCCACGAAAATGGGGATTGATACATCTGATCTCAGGGTTATATCGGTAACCTCTTGAGAAGAGGAGATGTCTTCGTAAACGTTTTTAAACGTGGCATAAAGCCAGGATAGACCGTCACTCTTCCGACAGTTGGTTTGAACGGTGATCAATGACGCAATACGTATAGTTAATATGGCATCTATCAGCCGAAGACGAATACGTCACCTGCTCTGATTTTATGGCTCTTCGTTACATGAGGAACCGGCGGAGGAGGAGTATAATATCCCGATCACAGCGCTGGACAGCGCCTCGCGACACATCATTGTATATACGTTCTTGTAAA
Source organism: Haliotis laevigata (assembly GCA_008038995.1). NCBI lineage: Eukaryota > Metazoa > Mollusca > Gastropoda > Lepetellida > Haliotidae > Haliotis > Haliotis laevigata. Next base: position 40,757 of record VKKT01000229.1, read on the forward strand.
CGCGACAGACTACGGCTTTGTGGGACAATATTTATTTGCAACAAGTAAAAACATTTTCCATAATCATAAAAAATCTCTGCTAAAAAGCTATGTACGATTCCGACTTATCACGAGAATGTGTTTATGACTTATTATCAAACTGAGAACATACCGGGTGTTCGAGAACGTTTGGGCGTATTCGTCACAAACACATGCAAAGGCAAGTCATTTGTTAACCTGGGAACAGCTTAAAGCAGGGAATTGCATCAGACATATGTTTTCTCTGTCCTGCGTCAAATTTTGAAATTTCCTCTACTATTACACTGTCTGAAAACTTGATCCTTTTAAGCTTGATCAAACTGTTTTTGATCAAGAGTCGCATAAAGCTTTTTGAAATCTTTGTAGACAGAGCATGCTCTATTGTAACGTAAAAGTTGTGAAATGTCGCCATTAAGGCAACAACTACTGGAATAGTATTGGACAGAAATGGATACATGTAATTGTTTATTGGAAACTTCTAGCCACCCATCATACAGTCATTTGGAAATTATTTTGTACAGGAACCTATCACCGAGTATTTGGGTTGGAATCCGACGACTATTCTTAGTTATAAACTCGTACTTAGCGAACACACCGTGATGCTACCGACGTACTGCTCATATCGGCGTTACCTCTACTGACAGACATCCCGTGCGGGATCATCTTGCACTTTCAATTGGACAATTAAGTTCAACATATCCTTTAAAAAAATCAGTAAATTTAAAACTGTTGATGTAAGTGCTACACGCACGTTGTCAGGTACGCAAGAAACAGTCAACGTTGTCATTTACGTATTACTGTCACTGGTACGTGTAGACTTACTGAGGCGGCAACGAAACATCGGCCATTTGGAGGCTGGTGGTTTTACAGAGCAGCACAGGCAACTTTTACAGGTGACCGCTCTCACCAAGGATTGCTTCATCCCTTCACAGATTAAACGCTGACCAATTTAAATCTCTGTAGTTCCATGTCTGCGCAGAACCGCCGACCAGATCGACAGGAATGGTTTGAGGAAAACAAGCATTAGAACTTGCGTAGCATCAAGTGGCATTGTTCTGGCATGCTATCAAGAAGAACGGTTGTTTTCAGCGATGTGTTTCTCCTTCGACGTGCAGATAGCAGAGCACACATACACAGGCGATGAAATGAATTTTTGGCACCTAACCAAGCTGGACGTAGTTGGAGGTGGGAGTGTAATGATGTGGGTGCTTATCTCTTATACTTGAAGAACAGGCCCATGGCACATCCCAGGCAACTTAACTCGTTATTGCATCCTAGAACTTCGGAACACGTGATTTCTTAGCACTGGACAATATTCCTATTCATCAGTGGCCGTCGAGTTTACCACACTGAACATAGGACTTGCTGTTTTTGTTGCAACAACAGTGGAATATCATACGAAGGCAGTTCCATGGGTGGACATGTGCAGTATCCATGACCTCTGTGACCCAGTGACATTGTTAATTTTGTAATGGTGAAGGACTCTTCAAGCAGAGACAGTCAATGCTTGGACTTACAATTGGTGCCAAATGATTCAGCTTTTTCACATGAAAAATGTCGTTGAATTCAGCCGGGACTTTCTTTGTAGAATAAGTATCAGGCAAAATATTGAATTTAATCATATTTGCTGTAAGCAAATGCCCTTTTTATCGTTAGTAAAGAGTAAGATCGATAAATGTATCTTGATTATTTTAAAAAGTGACAACTTCCCTGGGCTAAAAGCCAAATAATTAGTTTAAAAGTATTTTCTCAAAAACACTTCACTCTGTGTTTGTAGAGGTTTTGAATATAACCAGCCCCTCAATTTCAGCTTGAGATTTAGTTCTCCTGTAACTTGCGGCCCAAAAGAGCATCAAGTTGTCTTCAGAAATGTTTGAAGGGCCCAATTACTTACTTACTTCTACCTGCGTGGGATAGAGATGAGAACTTGTGGTTATATCCTGAAAGGTCAGAAAATGAACTTGTTTCATAACTGTCTCAGACATTTTCTCCTTTTTACAGGATCATGGCCCAGCTCATACCGTGGGTTCCATCTAAGACCTGCATCCTTTTGGACAGTTAAACCGATGCACGGTCAAATGAACACGTTTTCAAACACCGACACTCTCACGTATCATCCATGTCCAGGACACCCTGCTTGTAGTAAAAGTACACAATGGGGTGCTGTGTTTTGTTGGACCGTAGCCCACCAATGTTGTTTGTTGTTCGTGCTATCAACCACTAGTTCTCCTGGTCCAGGTATGATTATTTGTCAACGTCCATGAAGAATCTTTAAAGATGGTCATCCTAGCGAAAACATTCATTCAATTGGCAATACTGACCATCACTCTATGTTCACGTTTTCTTTCATTCGATCAACTCACGTGCCTTTGCGTGCGTTTGTGATAGTGCCATAAATAGTGATTCACCAACATATCATCCTTGTGTAAAAGTGAAACTGATTCTGCATTTGGCAGATATTTTTTGTCGGACATGTTTTATGTAGTGTTTATTTACACTCGTTTGTATATGTGTACTTACACATTGACTATTTTAACGTGTAACGAAACGTGCAAACATTAAATAACTAGATTTACACTGCGACTTTAATCAAGTTAAAGAAATCGAGGCACAAACTGCGTTCGTAGTGTTTACTCAAGACTGATGCTGTTTTTGTCCGCTCACACCATTGTTGCATCCATTTCCCATGTTTGTTTGATTTTAACAGCGCACTCGGCAATACTCCAGATAATCCAGTGATTGACATCATGAGCATCGATTTGTCAACCCATTCAGCGAGCCCCGTAAGTCGCGTCTTACGGCAAGCTTTATTTTGTGATCAGCTGACCACCCTCTACAATTATCATCTTCACGGGTTCGTGTATCTGTCTCTGGCGACATGATGAGCTCTGAAATCACAACTGGCATCATCAGTCAACCAAACGTATCACCAGCTTAAGGCCTTGGGGGTTGAACCGTTACTACAAAACCAAAAGTTTAATCAAACTTAGGATGAAATTGCATGTCGAATCTTTGGCAGAAAGAAACGTGCTTGGTAGAAAATGTGCTCATGAATGCATGAACGTATGAGAAATCATCCCAATCAAGCCTAAATATTTATGAACAATAATGCTGTGTTGGCGGAACAAGTGAATTACAACCATTTACTGCAATAGGTAGTGATCTTACATTTCATGACCATGGTAGAATAATAATTTCATTCTATCTATTTCTAGCTATTTCCATTCGTTCTAGCTTCATTTCTAGTTTATGACTGACTGACTGAGTTTAGTTTTACGCCGCTTTTAGAAATATTCCTGCATTATCACGGCGGGGGACACCAGAAATGGGCTTCTCACATTGTGCCCATGTGGGGAGTCGAACCCGGGTCTTCATCGTGACGAGCGAACGCTTTAACCACTAGGCTACCCCATCGCCCCTCTAGTTTATGAAGTCCATTACGTTTTAGAGGAAACATGATGAGAAATCAAGCTGACATCCAGCTTTCGATGACGGGTGGCAAGATACGATAAATTGATAATGAGTTGTTCGATCCTTAATATTTCTTTGCATCATAAATGGGCTTTACATATTGTACCCGAGTGGGGAATCGAACCAGGGTCTTTCGCGTGGAGAGAGAACGTTTTAACCACTAGGCTACCCCACCAGTTGAAGACATGATACGCGGCTTTGTGCTTGTGTATTATTTGGTATATATAATGTTCAAATAAGACAGCCTCTGGTGCCAAGGCTGTTGTATGAACTGTATCAGAGTTTTACAAGGTTACTAATTGTTTTTCCTATTCTCTTTTGGTTTCAGGCGAAAATTCGACTTGCCCTTGTGACGGGTGAATCCGGTTGGCCAAGACACGTTAATCTCTTCGTAAGCACCTGGTGTCATCTGTGTTTGATGTTGATTTATAAACGCATTTTGTCGGAAACTAACTATGCCTTTAGCAGAAATTCCATAACTGCTGTATTCATTACCACTTGACATTATCTTCTTTTCACCTGTGAAGATCTGGGTTAGAATTGGTCTTCAGCAACCCATGCTTGAGGTGAATAACGAGAACGGGTTGACACATGAAAAAATCACGTAGATCGATGCTCATGCTGTTGATCAGTGGATTGTCTGGTCCAGACTCGATTATTGATAGCCTGTCGCCACACAGCTCGGTTATTGCAGAGTGCGGCGTTAAACAACAAACCGACCAACCAACCATCATCTTTTCGGTAGATTTTTGAATAAATAGTTTTATCCAAGATTCTTGAAATGTGATTACAGTAAACTGACCTGTACTAAATAAAAACAAGTGCCATTATATATTGGTTGTAACTGATTTGTTATTTCTGACAAATTGATCCTGATTCATATGAAAATACATATTTATTGTGCATAATACCTTTTACAAGTTGGGAGGGTGTGACAATCTAGGTATCCCCTTCAAGACTTCTATATTGTGTTTTTTCATGGATTCAATAAATTCAATCTGATCTCCAAAATTAAAACAATATCAATCAATATCTAGTCATTGTATACAGGTTATGTAATTTAAGCCTAACGTCCCGATTCCTCATTCTTTATGGAAACAGCATTGAATGCTAGCACTGGAATGTTATATAATGTATTCTAAGATGCCTAGCGGTAAGAACAATCGAACAAAATGGGCAGGCACATCAATAGACCAGCGCGCCAGTTAGCCCATTGCGAGGAGTCTTCATTCAGGTCACTGACACCGTCGTTGGTTTTCTGCCTTATATTAATCGTACTTATCCTTAGAAAGTATTATAATCGGCATCTTAGAATTAAGAAATACAGTTCGCTCTACCACCATGTATAGTGTAATAAAGCACACTTTCGCCCTGAACTATTATAACGTTAAAGCACTCGGACGCAAGCGTCCTCGTACTTTAACTATAAAAGTTAAGGGCGAAAGTGTGCTTTATGACACAATACATGGTGGCAGCGCGAAATGTATGTCTTAAATATAAAGTAAAACCTGCTGCTGTCCTGAACCTGCAAGCTAGGCTTCTCTTCTTGATTGATCACATGTAGACCCGTGAAGATCCGGGTTAGAATTGATCTCCAGTAACCCATGCTTGTCGTAAGAGGCGGCTAACGGGAAGAGGTGTCAGGCTCGCTGACTTGGTTGACACATGTCATCGTATCCCAAGGGCGTAGATCGATGCTCATGCTGTTGATCACTGGATTGTCTGGTCCAGACTCGATTATTTGCAGACCGCCACCATATAGGTGGAATATTGCTGAGTGCGGCGTTTAACAACCAACCAACCACATGTATACCCTTAACAGTCTCATTATTGCGAATACAGACAGATGATTTATATTCTGGTAAAATATTTCATAGATCATTTGTACAGTGACAGTTTTTCCGATAATGTTAACCTCGAAGATCTGTAGCCGTACATGTGATCTTTCCACTTGATTTATCTGCTGGTATTTGAAGAAACTATGTGTTCAGCGTCTGATTTCAAAGAGTAATATTAGGCGTGTCTCGGATCTGGGTCGCCATTAACTCCCACGCTCAGTCCGCCTTCAACCTGTAGTCTTAGCTGTTCTAGCTCAGAGGTCATTTCGGTGTGTGCGTTTGTGAAAGTTGGTAGGATACGCTCTCTTTTTTCCGAACACCTTGAATCATCACTATTCAGATGTGATTCACTGACACACGTTTATAATATAGTCGGCGGATTACTCGTACAGTGGAGTTTTAACCGATTTCTATAAGTTATAATTACGGTTTTATCTCTATAGAGTGGCTCTATCCGCTGTTTGTCTCTCCTCATTCGGCTCAAGGTATGGACGTGTATAGATGGATGACGTTTGGCCAGTGGTATGTCTACCTGTCCATGAACCCTGTCTTTGTCTCTTCGGTTAAAGGGCGTGCTTGTTGCGTGGCGTGGCTCCTAACGTGAGCTCAAGATATTACTCGATCACGTCCTTTATTTCTCAACCCATCTCTCTCTCCATCTCTTTCTCACTCTCTCACTTTCTCATAACAACAACACACACAGGGGCGTTCGGTTCAACTCGCAACTTAGTATTCTCTCGTTTTGAGAAAAAAGTAGGACGCTGGATGAGGTGAATCCTGGAATTTTCAGTTACGCTTTTATGTACAGCCTGGAAATTTGCCCCTGTTTTTCTTTTTTTTCGCAAAATACCAGAACGCTTCAATTCTTGAAAGAATACACAGTCCTATCCTTCTTGCTAAATGGAATATTTAGATGTATGCTCTCCGCCCCTCTCTCTGTCTCTCTCTATCTGTCTGTCTCTCTCTCTCTCTCTCTCTCACACACACACACACTCTCTCCCTCACCCCCAATAACGTTATTATGTAATTTGTGTGAGGGGCCAAAACTAATCTAGAGTGAGTGAGTTGGTTTAACCCCATTTCAAATAATCGGCGGTCTTTTTTTCGAATCCTCAATAGCCCATATATATATATAGATTTCTTTTTTCATCAACACCTGTGGTATCACGTGGTCCTTTCTCCCAGGTGGAGCTGTTTAAAGCGGTGATAAAAACAAACATCGCTGTCTCTATCCCTTTCCTTTAGCAATCAAAACGAGTTATCTACCCTTCAATCGATATCGAGAACCTTCATAAACCCTACAAACTCATGAAAGGTATCGTCACTTCTTTTCTTCCCATAATTCATGTCAGAACGTCTCATCTATAAACTATCGAGAAACCTATGATTAACTTATGAATCAATCATACACTAACTGACTATATGGAAAGTATAGTTCTCAGTTCGTGTAATACTTGATTGGTTAAACCTGAAAAGTACTTTAATACACGTCTAATCAAACACATTCCAGTAAAACATACATTTGGAAAAAAACAGGAACAGACATATTAATGGTGCCATCGTTCTGTGATGTTTAAGACACGTACAAATCAGTGCTGCCAGATTGACGCTATAGATCATATGATCCGGAGCTCTGAACATGCTAATGTTTTATGATAGGGAGTCGTATATATTCTACAGCAATCCCGCCACCAGTGGTGTTCACCCAAGGGAAATTAAACTCCACTGTCTGATAAGTATGGATTTTACAGTTTATTTCTGACCTTTAACTGGAGGCCTGGCACAATTTCAAACGTGCGCACCGACCATGGTATAAATGACTTTATTCAGACGTTTTTGCCTTGATTGTGATTAGCGTTCGTTCATTCAAAATATACTGAGTGAGCTTTTGTGGGCCAGCGGCCTGTCGTGTCTTGTCTGAGCGGTGTCCAGTTCTTGAAAACGATCTTAGCATTAGGACTAGCCTAAGCCTAAGTTAAAATATGGAAGAACTTTTGCGCAAAGTATGATTGATTGATTAAGTGAGTGAGTTGGGTTTTACGCCGCTTTAGGCACTATTCTTAAAATACCATTCATGGATTCATGGAAACATCATGAATAAACTAATAAATTAAATGAAGTTAAATAGAGAGGTGAATGAGTGAGTGACTTTAGTTTAATGCCGCTTTTAGAACTATTCTAGCTATTCTTGTTATCCCCAAAGTCAAACAAGCTAAATATGGACACCGTGCCTTCTCCTATGTTGCTGCAAAAGAAAGGAATGACCTCCCTCAAGTCATCCGGTCCAGGTCCGACTACCTGACATTCAAATCTATCCTGAAAACTCACTTTCTTAAACAAGCCTACTATTAGTTCTCAGCTATTTACCCAACTTGTATGTTTTGAGCAGGATATCAAGCCTGGAAAGGCGCGTTATAAATATTCTACTTCTTCTATATAACGGCTGGGGTCACTACAAATGGACTTCACACCCTGTACCCATGTGGTGAATCGAACCCGGGCCTTCGGCGTGACAAGCAAACGCCTTGACAAATAGAGTCCCATCGGCCCCTTAACGCTAAGAAGATTGGTTAGACGAGGCCGAGTCAGAATGCTTTTTCATGAAACTTGCATACGCAGTACGAGTTCTCATCTGGCCTTTTTCTGGTCACAACAGCCAAATTTAGCATTCTTCAGATGCCATTTTGGCCTCCTAATCCCCTTATATTCACCCACATGTATGGGTATAGTACAGTTTGTTGAAAGACTTAGGCTTGTCTATGCAGACAAAATGCTATTTGGATGTGGTTGTGTTGGGTGGAGCGCCGTTTAAACAGTGAAACTACTAAATTGATGCTCCATGCCATTATTTATCAATTTTGATGGTGTGTGCGTGTGTGTGTATGCGTGCGCGCGCGTGCGTGCTGTATGTGCTGATGTTGTGGGACGGTGGGGGTAGCCTAGTGGTTTAAGCGTTCGTTCGTCACGCCGAAGACCCGGGTTCGATTCCCCACATGGGTTCAATGTGTGAAGCCCATTTCT
>VKKT01000229.1:134526-146397 GCA_008038995.1 Haliotis laevigata
GGTCTCAACCATTGACTGGATTACATTCTCATCGTCAGCAGAGAAATTTCGACTTCTCTTTTTCTTTGGGATGCAGGCGACATTTCGCGATTCCATTTTTGGTAATCCAGAAGTAAACAGAAAACGGAATTGTGGGATATATTGAAGCTAACCAGAGACGTTAACCACACTATTAAACTTTGACGGCGACGTTAGCTAACGGCATGACTACCCATGTTTTGAACAACGCATTTTTAACGTTCGGTTACCTAACGGCCGGTTAAGGATTTATCATACTGAATCTAGGTCAATACAGCGAAATTACAGAAAACTGTAAATGTGATTATGTTTTGAAAACTTATTAATGTGACTCAATTTTTAAATATGATTTCTAGTTGGACACCACTAGAGAAAGATGGAAGGTGTGTTTTTCACAATCATTGATATCAGAATTACTTCCAATAAAACGCCGAAGACCGGGGTTCAATTCCCAACATGGGCACAATGTGTGAAGCCCATTTCTGGTGTTCCCCGCCGTGATATTGCTGGAATATTGCTAAAAGCGGCGTAAAACTAAACTCACCTAAAAAATGTCATCAGTGAGTGATTCCTGTCGTGTGATTTTAGATGAAATTCACTGCTAAATATTTAGATAAATCGGGTACAATTGTTTATCCGTAAGCGTACGGCGAAACATGTTTTCTGTAAGTGTTTTTGCTGTGTTATGTTATTCAGTCATATATTGCACGTACATGTGATTTGGAAGCTTTTCGTTCACAGAAACGGGCAGACAGAATGTATTTCTATCTTGGTCAGGGCTGATTGTGCTCATACAAGGCCCATCAACATGGGCAAGTAATATTTAGATGATTGATAAATCTGCCCGAGTTGGTCACGTATAAATTGTATACTTGCCCCGAGTCATGTATTTCATATTCCGAGTCCCAAAGACTTTTGCACGTGCGAAAGACACACGGAGCTCTAATCACGTGCATCCCGCAGAGCGACTCACACAGTTCTCACAGTTAAGTTCATTAATTCTTTATACGGCAATATAATCAAAACTTTATGTGAACATGTTAGGTGCTCAGGCTATTTGAATGTCTTGGCTTGAAGATTGATAACAGGATAATGGTGGCGGGATGTCAGAGGATTTTACTGCACTGAAAATGATTCTCCCCGCATACTTGTCTTACAGGTGATGGGGCGGTAGGGTAGTCTGGTGGTCAGAGCGTTCGCTCGTCACGCCGAAGGCACGGGTTCGATTCCCCAAATAGGTACGATGTGTGAAGCCCATTTCTGGTGTCCCCCGCCGTGATATTGATGGAATATTGCTAAAAACCAGTGTAAAGCCATACTCACTCACTCACAGGCTAAGATGATCTTCCCCAATGACCGTGTACATTTCCTTTCATAAGCCTTTCCGCGAAAACATGATGGGAAAGACCAATGTGTTATTAATGTGTAATGCCTCTTTTTCATTACCCTATCAAAATGTGTGTTTTTCTATGACCTCCTATTTGATGTTGTCCATAAAATCTCAGCAAATCAACAACATCAATTAAGCCAGACGTTATATGACAGTGACACGTAACGGCTGTCGATAACTGGTAAATATTGTTATCAAAGTTAATAATTTACTGCAGCTGATACTTTCATCTACGTGGATAGGCTAGTATTATTTAACACACTATATATATAGTCTTTGGATTCAACTTGATAAACAATTATAGGAAAAAAACACTGGATGCTCTTCTGCAAGTAATTACTTTAGTCAGGATTAAAAAACATTTTACATTTAAAAAGAGTCCCTCGACTGTCAAAAATTGTATTCGCAATAACAAGTTTGCTTTTCATAAGAATAGCTCGTTTCCCAGTCTCGCTTGTCCCGGCCGTGTGTTTGTGACTGGTGGAACTGAGGCAGAATACCTGCTGTTATCACTATTTGATAGTAGTGTATAAACACTCCCTCGTATTATGGGTGGAAACGGGGAGTCTTCCTGTGAATATGGAAAATTTGGTTTTTGCTCTTTATTTTGGCAGATATTTCTAATGATATTGTATTTTGTAGCCATTATCTGCTTCAGTGTCATGCTTCGTGACGGTATTGATAGCAATGTACATATTTGCACAATACTAAAATCATCGTTGTTGTTGCAGAGGCGCAATAGTCATCACGTTTTGGACACGTGTTGTGGCTCCTACACCAATGATTGTTGGATTTTAATCCTTTTGATTCTAGGATGGTCAGCACTGTTCCCGATTGTAAACGTTGGTGGCAAACGTCGCAGGCTGTGTGGGCTGATAAGTATGGTGGCTGATAAGGGCCATCGCCTTCTTGCCCTTTTCAGCGACCATAGAAGACCAAACTGTCACGCTGTCTTTTAGCTGGAAGTAAACCCAACTCACTCACACACTTGCTGGTTAATACAACTGTACAACATCTGAATTGCCCATTGCCTTGTAAGCCGTGAAGATCCGGGTTAGAATATATCTTTATCAACCCTTGCTTGTCGTGAGTGTCGACTGACGAACCAATTGGTCAGACAACCTTACTTGGCTCATCCATGTCATCCAAACTGCAAAGATCGATGCTTGTAATGTCGATGATTGTCACGCCCATTTTCGATTATTTACATAACGCTGTCATACAGGTGGAATATTGCTGAGTACGGCGTTAAAAACAAACAAGCAATCAAGTTAACACTGGCTTGGCAGCGATGAAATATGCATTTACCGTGTGTATCTTAACACCTGCGTGTAACATGACAGTGTGAATATCAATGTTCGTATGAATCTGTAACAAGATCATCATCACAGCCATCGCTTAGTGGAAATATTGATAGGATGGAATGAAACATCTCAACGCTTTGTGCATTGTGATTACACTTTCATCTACTACAAACAGGCAATGCATTGGACACATGATAATAAATCAAGTCAGCAGAATATCGAAAACGATCACTCAACATTTCGTGTTTTATGACGGAACCTTTTTCCTGCTTGTTATTACTTTCAACGATCATTTCATCAGGAAACGTTTTTAAACCTTGTATTATGAGAGCAAATACTGCAATGTACACACACCGTCATGAAGCAGATTAGGTCGAAGAAACATATTGTTAACATACGAGAGGGAGAACCTTTCATAACATACGTGAGTAGTCTCTTATGGTCAAGTTTATGAAATACATAAAAATGTACCTTTCCATGTAAGTGTCCACGGACATGTCGATATTTGTGTTGAATATGTTGATGAATATGTATATGATGATGGATACCGGTGAAGACCCGGGTAAGAATTGATCTTCAGTAACCCATGCTTGTCGTAAGAGGCGAGTAACGGGATCGGGTGGTCAAACTTAGTTGACACTTCATCGTATTCCAGCAGCACATAATGATAAATATGCTGTTGATCACTGGATTGTTTACAAACCGCCACAATGTATCTTGAATATAGCTACAAACCGAAACATGAGTCTCATTAACCAATTCAGACAATGACCTACTTTTCAGCCGATCCGAATTTTCTCATGTGAAAGTGAAAAGAGACAATACAAGCAACTTTGGTTACACTGAATTCCAATTTCTTGTTTCATCAGAAAATGGTATTTACAAATGAAGTGTTATTTAAAACTGTAATAAAATCGTATTTCTATTTTTATGGCAAGGTTTAGGCAACATGACCCTAAATAGGTAGTCATAGACTGCCCCTGCTTGATGAGGTCGTAAAATGATTCACAATGCATCTGGCTTACTGGTTACATCTGTTATGTATTTTTTGCGCTTATTCAATGTATTTTTGTAACGTACAATGCGGTTGACTTAATATTAAGTTCGTACCAGACCGCCAAACGTTTCTAGCGGCCAAACCTCGTTTTGGGATTTCAAAGAATTCCAGATTTCCGTTTGTCAGAGCACGCTGAACGACAGAGCACGCTGCACGACGTGTCTGCAAGGATTAAAAGGAGTGTAGTGTTGCAATAAACAAGTGTTTAGATGTATCAAATACTAGTAATACTGATTAATGTTTACATATCCAGTTGAATAAATTGGTCTCAAAATTCTGGACTGGTCATTGTCCTAAGTTGCGCAATAGGACGGAACCCAGTCAGCAGGAAACGAGACTGTTGTGTAATCAATGTTTTGACTTGGTGCGATGTTAAACAAAAACAAACAAACCAACTTTATATTATGTCGATTTTTGAGTTATTGGTTTGTTTCCAATTCTTTACGTATATACGAAGTGACTGATGACGTATTTCGTGTAAACTTTATCTAAAACAAACTTTGTTAAATAGAATCGATTAAACATAGGCGAGGCAGAAAAAGACGAAACACGCAAAGCATAGACCTCATGTTTTCTTTCCGAACCTAATACAAAGGAAGGCGACATACAGAAACGTGATCACCCCCTGTCACAGCTACCCAGCGTCGTTTTCTGCAACTGTATTTCTGAATAATCTCACTTCAAAGCCTCCACACGTATGAAGAATGTGGGTGGGAACCAGAATAGTAAGTTGCAACGAAATGCAGGCACATAAAACCATTATCTTCAAATAGTCCTGAAATAAACCTCTCGAAATGTCTGCATCTTTCAACTGTTTTTATAACTATCAGTGTAACGAGAGTGCCTGTAATGCTGCATTTATATCGATATAAATTTAAGGTAAAGCCAACACAGCCGTTATTTCCCCTCGTTGGTATCCGGTTGTAGACAGACAATTTCCGTACGGATGTCTTCATAGATTACTGAAATCCCAAAGGAAAATCAGCAACTGTCATAAAATAAAACATGTTCTTTAGATCTTAATGGATCCTGTGTTTACTTAGGTATGTGTGGAGGTGTAATTATTGTCAAGTTTAGTGGCATCTTACCTTCGTCAGATACGTGGGGAACTGAGCCTAAGAGTGGATGTATGTAGCTCTCAGGCCAGGAGAAATGAATTTACCATTTTTCGCGAAATATTTTGATACAGCTGCTGTGCGATACGTTAATACCGCAAATATCCGGGTATATTTTCCAAACGTACCATGTTATTTTTCCCAAATGTACGACGGTATCTTGGCATACCGTATAAATTCTGGAATGTGCCCTGGCGTATTTGTGGAAATATATCGGAACAGTACCGTTATAAAGGTAGAGGATGACACCAGGTGTCCCCCAAAACGGAGAGTTTTTCGTTCCTTATCAATAATACCCGTCATAAGTAAACATCGAGGTTATTATGACAGGTTAAGTGGAGCAAATATTTCTCTTTACCTTGAGGACAGCTCTAACGTAACCTGACGTTTGTTGGATGAACTTTGACTGCAATCTCTGGAATAATTGTGAGATTTAAACACCATTGACTGCAGAGGCAATGTCACGAAAGCAGCAAGACATTGATCAAAAGTTTAAGGACAGTTTTGATCAACACCCGTAAAAAACGTTCTTCAGCGACCCATGCTTTTCTCAAGAGATGACAATACAATGATGTATATCTTCGTCAGGAAGGTTTGCTGACTTGGTTGATGCATGTCATCGAATCAAAATTGGGTAGATCTAGCTGATGATGTCAGCCACTGGATTGTTTGATCCATACTGGATTATCCGGAAAACCTCGCCAGTCAATAAGAACACTCCAAAGTTTTTCCTGATAAGAAACAGAAACAACACTGGAATCATGATCACGAACACGCTACTTTGTTATTGGAGATTGTATTTGATTATGAAAGTCAGCCTACAATTAACGTGCATCCGGTCATTCTAACGGAACTTGGGTCTGACACCTCAACTGTATTCATCATGTAAGATCCTGGGCCTAGATTTTCGAAGCTTTCTTAGCGCTAAGATAGTCCTAAGTGCCATACATTAACATTAACTTACGACTATCTTAGCGCTAAGAGAGCTTCGAAAATCTAGGCCCAGTACATCTTGTACTTATTCGGCATCTTCTCTCAGGTGATGGGTTTAGGATCTCTTTGTTGTTTCACTATTTTTCCATGTTTACATTTGAGCTCAAAACTTCATTATGATAAGAATCTTAATTATGATCTGTTAGAATGCACGCACTTAGATGTTTAGAATCTTACTATGGGCCTAGATTACGATAGTCGATTTGGAATCTCTCATATATACTACCCATCAAAAATGTAGCCACTTACTTCAGTCAACTGCTCTAAACTTGATTTTGCAAACTATTCCATTGAGTTTAAAGGTACTGTTTACACTTGAACTAATGTATTGTAAAACAAATTCGTATCGTTGAAAAGATTATTGTCATGAGTTCACATGAACGATATTTGCACATGCTTTTTAGCAATTTGATGCATGATCCTCGTACAATTCATCTGCATAACGTTTGCAGTTGGTTCCCCCAAGTTAGTGGTGAAATTAACACATGGTGAGTGCTTTTGGTGAGTCTAAACTTTTGATTGGTAGTATATCTTAATCAGTGAAAAAGATATTGGTTTTGCTATATTTTGAACGTCACGGAGAAGGAATATGTAGAACATTAATGTCAGAGAATAATATTGATTCTATGGAAAAACATACATTCTGTTATACCGACCGTTCTTAATCACAAGAGATCTCTTACAAACTTTAAACACACTCTGCACAGCTTCCTTCGCACAATTCGATCCAACCCACAGGTTTTTCTCGATGTTATATGTACCATTTCATGATCAACCTTGTCATTAGACCTCCTTGTTAAACATGAGTTTAACCAAACCTTTCAAACTAAAAGCATATATAATATCAAATCTCGGTTACAACATTTTCTTCAGTTGAATTGAAGATGCAGTTGCAATCAAACAGTTGAGCGTGAGTTGCATGCAACGGTACCCTTGGCTACGACAACTATATCCATCCAAATCCGGGCGCCAAGTAAAACACCGTTAAAAATCGTGACGAGAATATCGAAACCTTATCAAGAAGGTTGAGTGACTAATGCAATTTATATTATGTTTTCAAAGACATTAATCATAATAATAGGAAAGATTATCTGAAGCAACAAAAGTATTTGAGTTGATAAACAAATATTACCTACATATACTTTAAATAGCAATTCACTAAGTGAAGAGTAGTTCTCGCGGATGAGTAGTTTTGTTCGTCGCATTGTGTAACAAAGGATCACGATATAGCGTTTGTGGAAGATGAACACAACTCTAAACGTGAGTGAGTGCGTGAGTTTGGTTTAACGTCGCTTTTAGCAACATTCCAGCAACATCACGGCGGGGGACACCAGAAATGGGCTTTACACAATGTACCCATGTTGGGAATCGACTCCGGGCCTTCGGTGTACCCAGCGAACGCGTTAACCCCTAGGCTACACCACAAGTGAAGTTTATCCTCCACTATCGACATTACCAGCCGTAAAGGTCGATGTCGATACTATGTCAGGTTAAGTGCAGCAAATGTGTTCCTCATCAACGTAGGACAGCTCTGGCTGCAAGAAGATTGTTATCACATTACAATTTCAGCTTTTTGTTTCTTCCAAGTAAAACATGTGACACTTACCATCAGATGCTCGGAATTGGATTTTAATAACAGCTACATCTTTTCGTACTGATCAGATCATATGAGAAATGTGTCAGATTATTTGGAAAGGATGTCGGATATGTAAGAACTTTAATATTTTATACAAGAAGAATGTTGTTAATTTAGCTTCGATCCATCTCACTTTTCATAACTCTTGTCATTCTGTTTCAGCTTCAGGGCGAATATATGTTATTTACAAATTAAATGTAAACGATCTCTTGCTAGTCTTCTAGTTAGCATCTCACGTTCAAACATATGTAAAATCCGACTTTTTAAGCTCATTAAACGAATATCTACACCGTGATTGTGTGTAACTTTAAACCGTTTAATGGTCTTTATGTTCTGTATTTCGTGTTTCATCAGTGTTTCAAATACGTAAATGTATATTTTATTAATTTAATTCCCCTTTTTAAATTTTGAGAATCATGTATCATTCTATAATAATCAGGACAGGGATGATTTCCTGCAAAACGTCTGATTGCTACTAGTGAGTGAGTGAGTGAGTTTGGTTTTACGCCGCTTTTAGCAATATTCCAGCAAGATCACGGCGAGGGACACCAGAAATGGGCTTCACATATTGTAACCATGTGAGGAATCGAACCCGGGTCTTCAGCGTGACGAGCGGACGCTTTAACCACTAGGCTACCCCACCGCCCCTCTGATTGCTACTAAGAAACAAAGACACATTGATGATGATTTTTGGCTTATGTGTTCTTGTTTCAGGACAAACGGAAAGTGACTGTACGATGAAATGTTATCATGAAAATGCCAAATGTTTTGCGTACATTTAAATGTTATTATGAAAACGCCAAATGAAATACCAAATAGACACTTCTCCAGAGGTAACCATCGAACGCAAAGTATACTCTCTACTTTCTTGATTTTCCTATTGGATTTAAACTTTAAGCGAAAAATGTTATTTATATGTTCATGCCAAATAATGACATAATAATGTGACCATTGGACCTAAGAACAAAATATCATAAAACTACATAAATTTTATGAAAGGGTTTGGTCTCTTCTCTAAGGCAGACCTCCACCTGAGGTAACAAGTAGGCCGTATATTTGACATTATTTGAAATGTCACTTGCACTACTTTGTTAATCCAGGAACAAACGACAAAACCCTTTCCACGTTCATAAGAAATATTCACAGAAAGCAGATACCATTGTACGTTTCTGGTTAGGTCATGAGCATATGAGCATATTAATCACTTACGAACAGTGATGACACCTGGTGTTCGGAAAAACGTGAGTGCATCCTGTCCCACTGACGGCAACCGTCTCATTCAAAGACATGTAAGTACTGTTTTCATACTTACATGTATTAGGTTAATGTAGGTTTTGTCACTGGAAACAATTTCAAATTCCTTATTCACGAGTATACATGTATCTTCCAGTGAAAGTACGCAATACACTGATAGAGCATGTTGTGTGTTTTAGGTGTGCCGTTTAAAAACGTCACGATGGAAATTTATGCACACAAAAACAAACATGCATGTGTTGAGTGTGTATCATTCGAGAACTGCAATTATTCTGCATAATGAAATATTATATGAAATAATTATCATATTGGCTAATTTAAGTTTAAAATGTGTTAATAGAATTTAGCTTACCTACGATTTCATACGGTTTTAACACCACCATGTTAAAAATATTTGGAGAAAATGCATGCCAAGACGTGTTGATTTGTCGATTATGACACAAATAAAAGTGACACGAAAGTATCAATAATCATACTATGTATGATGCTGCAGCTATATCAGAAGCTTGTATTTATAAATGAGTGTCAATTTGCAATGATAGAAGGTGTTTAAAAAAGGATGACCTTACTCTGAACACCCGAACGGATATGAGATTTGAAATGAAACCACCATAATGATTAGAAGATTTAACCTTAAAAATGAATTGAATCAAGTTCTGATGAGCCGCATGGAAGACCGTTAATCAGAACATACATTTTATTTTCAAATGTTTTGGTAGACAACCAACATTAATCTCATGCTAAATGAAATCAAAGCGCACTTTTAATCTGTAAGTAATGAAACTGAATCGTTTTTGCTGCTATTTTTATAAGATTCCAATGTGGTGAAGATGCTGGACTATAGTAACTATACCAGAAGGATGTATTCATGAATCAGTGTCAGTTTGCAATGATAACTGGTATTCGTAAAAAAGATGAAAGTACCCTAGACGGGTTTGAGATTTGAAATGTAACCAACATGATGATCACAAGATAGACCATTTCGCCTTAAAAATGAATTGCTTTTAATGAGCCGCATCGTAGATGACATAAACTGTTAACCAGAATACACATTATATATTTCAAATGGTTTGGCAAACAAATACACATTATATATTTCAAATGGTTTGGCAAACAAATACACATTATATATTTCAAATGGTTTGGCAGACAGCCAACGTTAACGAAGAATGAGGACCATTGTTATGGAGATACAACTTTGTTATTCCGCCTTCATTTCGACCATATCCAGTGTGTGTCAATCACCTGGTTACTTTTAACGTGTTGGGGAACGTAATAAGAAATAGACCAAGTCTTTCCGTTTACCAAAGGCGATCTCTTCCTGATACGACGAAAACAGACTTGTCAACCACTAAGCGTTAACATCACGCTGTTTGGCCACGGTAGGTGACGTGTATAGCCTCTGAGCATGCGCAAAGAAGCTATATGTGTACCCTAAAGGCCAAAGAGAGGTCAGTACCAACGTCGACATCCTGTTGTTGATGCACTTCTACTTATTGGAGATCTTATCTACATGTTCGTCCTGTCTCGTTTTCTGTGATAAGAGTGAGTGAGTATGGTTTTCTACCGCTTTTAGCAATATTCCATCAATATAGGGCGACGGACACCAGAAAACTGAGATAATTTCTATCAACATATAATACAACCCCTTTAATTCTGTTTATCGGTTAAGAAGATATGACTAATTCTAAGTAAGCTTCTCCGCTTTCTTCATATACGGATAACTCTTACAATACGGAGAACGTATAATATAATATGGATAAAGCAAACACCTGGTGTTAAAACTAAATTTCAGTGATCTATTCATACAATTATGTTTTTATTTACCCCAAACAGAAATTCATACTGAGGATAATCAGGACTGGGTATTCTTTTGTACTGACGTTCAATATTTGATGGTCCTACGATTTTAACGAGACTGCGTTTGTGGATGCTGATAGTTACCTGGGCAACATAATTTCACTCCAATGTCAGACCTCAAATAATGACGGCACGTGTGTTCTTCACAATCCTTTCCCTTGATACCCAAACCACTAAACTTAAGATGATTCGCCAGCAGTATTCGAACCTATAGAATTCTCACCAAAGGCAAATAAATGTAGTCCTCAGGAAGGGTGACATGGAAAGTTTATATTTAATGAAATTAGCTTCTAAATATTTACTTTCATCAGTTACATGTGTTTACCCGTAAATGTGCGGTGAAACGTGTTGTTCTGGACGTTTTATATTCATGGATTGATTGTGATTGAGTAGCTTTTCGTTTACAGGAACGGACAGACAGTTTTGTGACCGGGGGTGTCTTTTCTTATACAAAGCTCATCAATTCATGCTTGTCGTAAGAGGCGACTAATGAACCGATTGGTCAGACGCTCTCACATGCTTGATCCGTGTCCTCCAATCTGCTGAGATCGATGCTTATATTGTCACGTCCAAGTTTGATTATTTACAGAACGCCGTCACACAGGTGGTATATTGCAGAGTACATGTTAAAGTTGGCCTGGCAGCGATGACGGACATATGCATTTACCGTTGCTATCTTAACACCTGCATGTTACTTGGCACTGTGCATATTAACACCTGCATGTTACTTGGCACTGTGCATATTAACACCTGCATGTTACTAGGCATTGTGCATATTAACACCTGCATGTTACTTGGCACTGTGCATTTTAACACCTGTATGTTACTTGGCACTGTGCATATTAACACCTGCATGTTACTTGGCACTGTGCATATTAACACCTGCATGTTACCTGGCACTGTGCATATTAACACCTGCATGTTACTTGGCACTGTGCATATTAACACCTGCGTGTTACTTGGCACTGTGCATGTTAACACCTGCATGTTACTTGGCACTGTGCATATTAACACCTTGCATGTGTTTGCATGAGGTCATGGCAAATGATGCTTTCAAACTTCTGTGGAATAGGCCCATGTACAGCCTCAGAAGAATTCCAGCCAACAAACCTGATCTTGTCCTTTTTGATAAGGCCAATGAATCTATTTATATCATTGAATTTCCTCCTCCTTTTGACACCAATGTGATTGGCAAGATTCAGGAAAAGCATGATAGATATGCGGACCTCGCCTTTGAAATGTCT
>VKKT01000229.1:218451-234647 GCA_008038995.1 Haliotis laevigata
GCACGTCGTCATATGAGCGAAATATTCTCAAGCACGACGTTAACCCAATTTCACCTCACCTCGTACATTGAGTTAACTGAAATAACACACTTACTCACACTCGAATCACGAACGATTCCGGTGTCGACAGTACGGACATTACAGAAGATGTTATTGGAGTGGAAATCAACCAATCACTAAATTCACGTTAAGATTAACGAACGGAGTGAATATGAAGATCCGGGTTAGAAGTGGTCTTCAGCAACCCATGCTTGTCGTAAGAGGCAACTAGCTGGACCAAGTGGTCAGGCTCGCTGGTTTGGTTGAAACATGTCATCGTATCCTCACTGCATAGATCGATGTTCACAATGTTCGTCAATGGATTGTCTGGTCCAGACTCGATTATTTACAGACCGCCGCCATATAGCTGGAATATTGCGGCGTAAAACAACAACCAAACAAATCGCATTATGGTTTCCAACGTAACCAACGCATTCAACGTCAGACAAAAAATCCCTGAAACGAATAATTTGAGAAGATGGAAGTAATAATGATGTTGTTTACATAATTATTATAATGTTTATACGTACCATTTAACATACTATGTCAAGACAATGAATAATATATAATTATATGGCCATGTTATGTATACTCTATGAACATTGAACATTTTCAAATAAACATTGTCAAACAACTGTGAGGAAACGTTTGTCCAAAACCAGAAACCCCTATTACATGTCCACGGCAACTCTTGATTAGTGTATGAGGTGACTAGGAAATAAATAGATTGGACGGTCGGTATTGGTGTCTGACGTGATCGCCTGCCAGTGAATCGAAGTTTATGGTGTCAATGGCTGGAAGGTCTGGTCAAGACTTGATTATTTACAGACTACCACCAAGTAGCTGAAATATTACCGTTGCACAGTTAAATGTTATGTTGCCATGATCCTCAGCTCTATGATTTGAATCCGGGATTCGACCTGATTACGATTGCTGGTCCATCCCCTATTAACCAGTGTAAATTTTGTCTCGACGAAATATTGCTGAAATAATGACGATGCAACATAAAACCTTGCCTCAATCACCTTGTCACCAAATTGATATGTGTACATGCATACAACTTGCTCGCTCTGTGTTAAGTTAATAACGATATATACTGAAGTGCCGTGAAACGCTCCAATTACCCCAACCTACTCAAAAACATAGACTACATAAGTGCATTTTTACCATATGTGGCACCATAAGCTTCTCCTTGTCCATTACACACGACACTTGTCAATCCAATCCTTACTCATAATGTTTGCTATCGTATCAAAGGAACTATTATTCCTCTGTGCATTCTTCAAGCTGAATACTGAGGCCAATAAGGTATGCCATCAAGAGGCGTTGTACGTGCGAGAAGAACCATCATGACTTGTTACCGTCTCATCTGGGACCTAATCAGAGCGTTGATAAGCAGGCGATTGAGAGATTTACCTTTGATCCACTCTCATTCACAATCGTCCGCCAGTCCATTATCTGTCGGAAACACAGGAGACATGCAGAACTGATGACCTCGTCATGCCCATGTAGTTAAAGGCTCTGCTGACGTTAACATGGTTTAAAGAGAGCGTTTGGTTTTCATGAACCCTCGCTGAGCTTACCTTACAGGATTTAAATCTTATTTTGTTTGGTGCACACAAATTCCCATGGCAGTTGTGTTTAGAGGATGTGTGGCTTTGTGAAGTTAAACCCCAACAGAAGGTCATGATTACAGAATATCAACTGACATCTGCATCAACGGTTGGGAGCAGGTTACTTTTCCTTGAACCTTTCCTTATTTGTAAATATGGAAAAAAGAATGTTTTGGGGAATGCCATAACTTGAGTATTATCTGATATAAAACGACATCGGGTGCACGTGTACTACATTGCGAGGCATAATTTCATCAGATATCAAATATGAAGACAAATTAGACACCAGCATAAACGAAACTGCTGGATTATAAAGAAATCCACAAAATAATGACACAACGCGAATTTCCCTCCGTTTAGACTTTATCAACTTTATCCTTCGTAGTTGAAGACATCTTCCAGATGAGAGTAGTATCTATATACGTTTTAAAAATGTTTTACACTGTAGCACTAATACTCTCCCGGTGCGTGCGTGCTTGTGTATGTGTGCATTTGTGTGTGTGTGTGTGTGTGTGTGTGTAGCGGGTATATTTAAAGGTTAACATCATGTTTGACTGCATACAGCTAAAAATACCAAAAGAAAATATGTAACTTCTTCCCATTAAGTTCAGTCACAAATGAAATATTATACACCCGACATTGGTATTTCCTGTTATTATGATGAAACTTGTAGCTATATGTACACAATTAACACGTCCACCATCATGCCGTGTGTATTAACACCTGTCTTGAACGCACTGTTGTTTAATGATTACAAGGAAGTTCAAACGTATTGTAACCCCGGGCTATTGGGCTGGTTATTAATTATCCGCTGACCAACTTCACAATGTCACGATTATCAGCTATACATAGGGCTAACAATGATGACGCCACTACTTGTCTTGACAATACCTTGGTTGTTAACTAATGACGTGATTTTACGTGTATGACACTCATTGGAAAATCGCTACTTACACGTTCAATAACATTGGTTTTAGGAAAGGGTAAACATGCCAGAACACGTTCTATTTTAACATATGTTATATTTGGAAAAAAAAATTCTCAGTAAAGTATAGACTGAAAGTCTAGTCTAGCATTGTGCTTGGTTGAAGATCATCCGGCATTTGAACGCTCACTTTCAGCGTCATGCACATAATCGCTGCTCACAAAGTCAGTCTAACCCACTCAGCCATTGCAGACAACCGGTAGTCTAGACCACGTAGTTTATGTTCCCTGACAAGTGTAAATTGGAAAGACGGCCGAAACCTGTGAATACACAATGTCATTTAGAAAGTAGTTAAATGTAACATATGTTATATTTTGGTTCACTGGTTCCGGTAATTAAGTACTGATTTTAGAACTTTTGGTAGGCTGAGTCCCATCCGGGATTCCAACCCTCACTCTCACAGTCAGCCATCTAAATGGTCAGTGCCAGTTACGTTTCAGCGTTGGGCATGTAAAGTAGTATCTAACAACATTCAGAAATGCTATAACAGCCGCCTTTATTCATTTGTGCATGAAAGGTGAGTGGGCGAGGCGGATGTCACGCTGCCGTGACGTCGTATTTCATTTAGCTTGCGGCT
Organism: Haliotis laevigata; assembly: GCA_008038995.1. Lineage (NCBI taxonomy): Eukaryota > Metazoa > Mollusca > Gastropoda > Lepetellida > Haliotidae > Haliotis > Haliotis laevigata. The sequence continues at coordinate 221,666 of VKKT01000229.1, forward strand.
TGTTAGCTTAATATGGGCGGAATTCCGAACGCTTGCAGGACTCAGAAGTTTACCATTATGGTGAAGGCTACGAATACAAGAATAGTGCAGCCAGATGTTTGAATATATGAATATAATCAGCCCGAACCGGGATTCGAACATACCACCTGGCTTGCCTAATATAAGGCGTGCTGATATTTGTACATAATGTATTCGTATAAAACGATTTCCCACGAGGACAGCATGGCACTGACAGACTAAACTCATTACATCAATGTCAAAATAATATCCAGTGCTTCACATTCGTAAAGATCCCCAATAAACAGACTAGTGTTAATATATGAGGCATTTGAACAGGAATGCAGCTCTTGAAAGAACTCCAAATTGAAATAAGATCGATGAAATGATAATATTTTTATACTCGTTTTTTGTATAATAATCAGATTTACTGGATGAAACTAATAATTACTACCCTGAAATATATATAGACATCCTCGGCATAACGAAAAAGTATTGAATTCATGCAAATGTGCAATATACCTGTTAAAAATTAATTTGACATGACAGTGTAGTGACTACGTTCAAATATATTTAACTGAACACTTGTAGACAGTGAGCCATTGATATAAATACAGTGATAGAAAATCAATTCCTGGCCATGGCTGAAGTCTTGAAAACGTTCACCTGCCCACAATAATGTAGTGCGATAGTCGCTTCCACGTCTTGAATTACAAAGTATTTAAGAGTCAGAAACCATTGTTTTCCTCAGCCAATATGTTTCTTCTATTAATCGTTGTGCCAACAAAGCTTTCAGTAAATGGCAATTAAGGTGTCACACCCGAAGGCAAGTATCCATGTTTCACGGAAATCCCATTTAAGAGTCCTAATTGTCAGTGCCTGCTGATCACTCCATCCATCAATTAGGACGCGCTGTTCAACAGCCTGATGGGTTCATATCTCAGATTGTCCTAAGCACATTGACTGACGTTAGTGGACACCAGCGGGGCATTGACCTTGAGGACGTGTGGCTCCTCGCACACTTCCTGGATGTACACGGGGAAATCGGTCGGGCTTGGTCGAGTAAAATGAATTCAGGCCTTAACAAATTAATTATTAGGTTTTTGTCATCACCTCACTGACGAACACGACCGTATAACACATACACGTAACAAAGGACTCATACATGTGGTATTTTTATTGAAAAATGTTTGTCTCTTTTTAATTGTAGAATAGATTTCTGATTTTAATGGAAAGAGTTTTGTCGCTTTTTTGTTATTTTTATGTTATTATGGTACCATGTTATTATGTTGAGACAGAAGATGAACTTGTGTGTTCTATCATGCACAATATCCATTCATTCTTTCATTCATGCAAGCTTCAGGGACGGTGGGGTAGCCTAGTGGTTAAGGCGTCCGCTGGTCACGCCGATTCCGATTCGATTCCCCTTATGGGTAGAGTGTGTAAAACATATTGCTGGTGTCCCCAGCCTTGATATTGCTGGAATATTGCTAAAAGCGGCGGAAAACCTCACTCACTCACCGATTTCCTCACTCATGCATATTTGATAAATGTTTACGGGTTTCAGTTGGGTTTGCAGATTACCACGGCCCGGACTCATTGTGGATTTCAAACATTTACTTGACCGAGCATATGTTAATGTGGAAGAAGAATGATTAGCATAATAATGGACCATATTCTGCAGCATCAAAGAATTGTCAAGCCATGGAATATTGTCGACCGTGACGACACCAGTCATGGTTTAAGAACAAAATTTTATATTGACTTCGCCAGAAACATACATATTTGTCTAAACCATTGGCCTAAAATATTTCAATTTATCAATTATTCCTTCTTACGTTACTGTTAACACTGGCTAACATGTACAAACCTAACACTGCCCTTGACAGAAACTCGTGTAATAGCTTAATGCATGCACCCAGCAAGCTTCCGTACCTGAGTGGTTTGATCGTTTAAGCTGACACTTTACGTTATGGTCAACGTCATCAGCGGTGTCTTCTCACCACGACAACGGTGACAGTTAAAAGGTTCATAAACATTTCTAGAGGCCCTGATTGACACAAAAGTGCATATTCATGTCAGTGTTAATTTCACACGTGGATAACTGCTTCAGGCTTCATTAGAGCAGATTAGCTAATAACATATACGGGGAGCATCTGGTGTATGTTTAAAATGATGCCTGCCTGTGGCCTCGTAGTAATTCATGTATGCACTTCAGAATTTCTTTGTGAGAGCATATTACGGCTTATCAGTACAAGTAAGGTATTCGGGTTACGAGTAAGTCATTGGATTATGTTCTGACCGGGAGCGATAGGTTGTGTCAAAGTATGTTATGATTTGCGTATCAGGTGCCTTTAGAACTATATTACTTAAATTTAGTAAAGTACCCTTTCAGTCATTATTGCTTAACGTTTGCTGAATTGTCGTGTGGGTGAGTGGATTAGTGAGTAGGTGGGTGAGTGAGTGAGTGAGTGTCTGGATGGGTGGGTGAGTGAGTGGGTGGTTGAGTGAATGGGTGAGTGGGTGAGTGGGTGGATGCGTCAGTCCGTGAGTGAGTGAGTGAGTTAGTGAGTGAGGGGGTGGGCGAATGGGCGAGTGACTGATGTTTGGCGCACCCTTACAATCAGGGCAGAGACTCCAGTAATGGACTCCACACACTATAACCTTTTATTATCATACTACAGCTTGGAAGGGGCTCTGGGGAAGCTTAGTGGTTAAAGTGTTAACCCGGCACGCCGAAGACCCGGGTTCGATTCCGCACGTGGGTACAAAGTGTGAAGCCCATTTCAGGTGTCCCCCGCCGTGATGTTGCTGGAATATTGCTAAATGCAGTGTAAAACTAAAGTCACACTTTAGCAAAAACTTATGAACCCATATTTCTAGACATCATGATCAAACATGTCCAGTGAACAATTTATCTCAATCAAATCTGAAACAACCTATTTTCCACAGAACTACTTCATGATTATTGTCTGAAAAAAATCAAAACTTAATACAATATACGCCATACAGGGAAAGAAACGTTAATGTTGTAACTTTTTTAGTGTGGTTGGTTCTCATCAGATGTCACGTTTTTGCCAAACCATTGTCTTATCAATCACCCGAGGAACTCCCAAGTGATTCCACGAACAGACAAAAGTCTTATGGCATATATCACCTGGGCAGTTTCGATTCCTTATAGATCATTTGTAAAATAATCTCTTTGGCAGTAAGTCATGTTGTCACCTGATGAAATCCTCTTGAGCAGGGCTATATTATGCCATGGTGAGTTGGTGCTATTGGAATAAACGCGATAAAACATTTTCATTAATCAAAGGGAATACCTTCCAAGACCAGTGTGCACTGTACTAAAACCATTTGTAGTGACTGACCAGGATATTACTGCGCAAGTAATGTGTTATATTGACATGCGTGGATCCGATGGTCCTGCAGTTCGAGTCCTATACTTACCGTTATTGTGACCCTTGGCATGTTTGCACCAATCAGTTGGTGAAGTAGCCCAGTGGTCAATGCGTACGTCGACACGCCGACGACCCGGGTTCGATTCCCCACATGGGTATTATGTGTGGTGTCCTCAGCAGTGATATTGCTGGAATATTGCTAAAAGCGGCGTAAAACTAAACTCACGAAAGTAAAACTAATGTCACCCGTTTCGCCGTCACGCATGTCTCCCTACCCAGTCAAATATAAACCCCCACTCCCACCCCCCAAGCACACGAGCACATTAAAAGCAGCCTTCAAGCGTCAATTTCTGTGTAAAAAGGTGTCCGTTCTTTGTCATAATGCACTGGACACTGAACTTTGTTTACTCAATAAATGGATTTTTGCGAAATGCGTTTAATGAAGACAATATGCTGGCGGCTTGATCACAAAGCAAATATCATTGTGACGTATTTACAGCAGGTTTCAGGCCTGTTGTAATGAATCGATGACTTTCATTAATCTGAGTAGCAGAGATAAAAGAGAAACAATGGAATGATACTACAGCGACAATGCCTACTTCTACTTCTACTACTGCAACAAATTCTACTTCTATTTCATGTACTTCTAATAACATACTTCCAGGCCAACTTGTAACCTATTTTGGAATAGGTCAATATACAAACTTCCTGATCTTGACCTTTTTGATAAAACCAATGACATTATTTATTTTCTGCCCGTTTCCACATTACTGTGATTCGCAAGATTCAGAAAAAGTATGATAGATATGTGGACCTCTCCTTTGAAATGTGTCGCATGAATCCCACAGTGTCGTCAGGCGCCCCAATGTATTCCGTGCCTTTGGTTTGGTTTGGTTTGGACTGTGCAAAGACCAGGCCAACCAACGTGACCATGAATACACAATCCCAAATCCAAAATAGTACATATGTTAAACCTGACCATCATTGAAGTTTTTGTTACTTTTGACAGAAATGTGATTGACAAGATTCAGGTAAATGGTAAATACGAAATGTCACGCTTGTATACTAAGTACCAAGATGGCTCACTACACGTTGTTGCTGCTGCCTCAGGTTTGGCACCTCTCAATGTGATGCCAGGAACACAGAGGGCTGCAGAGTTGAGTTCATTTGCTGCGGAACGTTCTTGGCGGTTCGACAAGAGAGCGCTTCCTGGGTAAGGTCCCATTCGCTGGGGGCAAGGGTACCTGATAATGATGCAGTCTAGCCTAACAATACCAGGGCCTCTTTCCTCAAAGCGATCGCAGCGCTACGACAGTCGTAAGTCTATGTTACAGTGTGGGAGTTACGATCACCTTGGCGCTACTATCGCTTTGTGAAATGGGTCCCTGGACCATCTAAACCCACCCTCTTTGATGCATTCTGATAAATCTGTAAAATATCAAAATGATAGGTGACGGTCGAAGACTGAAAGTTTGGACTTGTCAGATGAACAAAGACTTCTAAAAGGCTGCTACACATAAATAGGATCCAGAAACTGTGATGGGGAACCTTGTGTACTGACTGAAGATAGGATTTTGATTTGATTTGATTTTGAGATTTCAGAACAGACCGGATGTGGACTCTATTCCAGGTTTAGAGACAGTCACTGCACCTGATCTCGAAAGCTTTTCTAGTCTCTGAAGTTGATCATTTGGGACACCAAAGTCTATTGCACGAATCAAGTAAAATATGACGGTCTCGTGAAAGTAGCCTTATTGGTTAGAAGTTCTCTTGGGCCTCAAATACCTACAGTGACACAATAATTTACGCAAAACTAATTCAAGTGGGATATCGGATTTGTACCTTATATCCGTTCTTCCGTTATCGATTTACGAAATGTCTACCGACTAATTGTCGAATATATCACGACTTGTACTAAAAACACGATTAATTAGTTCATTATTTATTCTATTCGTTCCGCTGCCCAGGGCTACTGTTATTGATTACAAAAGTAACAATGACTGCAACACCAACTCTAATAAAGATGGGCAAACATACCAACCCTGCCCATTCCCTCTGTGTTGACTCCCGGCAACTATCAATGTACAACAGACAGGCCATTGGAACTTTTAAAGCAAGATAATACAGCTAGTATGTCGTTTATCATGGCTAGAAATCGTTTGAAAAACATTCTGATCATTTATTTCAAATCATTCAATCGGGCGACAACATTACACGTCCTTTGTCACGCATGGCATTGGACTATAAAACTGCCATAGCCACAGCCTTCCTTTCTTCTTCTGAACCGCGGACATGGTTAACCTGATGCCTATTCTTTTTACGATAATTGATTTATTGGACTAGTCGGATAACAGCGTGTTTACAAATCGTTCATCTCCTTGGTGTGTGTCGCCATGTAAATTAACGTGTCACTCGTCCCATCACGGATCTGCATGAAGTGTATTTAAGCCAATGAGAGAACCATGTACCCGGAACACGTTGACCCAATGCTAGAGTGAGAGAACCTGTCAAGCATAGTCCCCAGGCTTCTAACCAAACACCTTAAGTTAAGCAGATCGATTCCGTTGAGATTGCGATGGGTTTTTTTCTCCTGCATTGTATATGTTTGCTGATCTTGGTAACGGCATGCTCATGTACAGAAATACTTGTTCATACTGATAAAATAATATTTATGATTTTGATACAACATCCTCTACTTCGAATGAACAGCCCTATCAACTACTACACTACTACAAGTAATAATAACAAATACAAGACATGAAAGAAAATACCAGCTTACTCTTACAGACCTCCTCAGTAGTATCCTCCATGGCAGAGACGTTAAGTCAAACAATGAATTCATCGAATAAACTGTAGCGCCATCGTATTAATTCATCCAAATGATTTCACAATGAACTCTATCATCGGGATAAACGAAGGATTTCACTGACTGGATTCAAATCAAAGAATAGAAATGGCACCTTGGAAGCTGTGCAAATGTATTTTTCGAATACGATACGAAACATGTTAAATAATGTCCCACAGGTATATTCAAGTTGGTGACATAGATGTAGGGATAAATGATATTTTAAGGCATATTTTTAGTTATGAATAATGTGCAAATAAACATTTTAAAAAGAATATCTCTGAAATTATGAATGAACACTAATATATAAACAACCAGATGACTATTCTGCGTTCTGATGTTTATTTCGAGTCTTGCCACCCTGTTTGGAATCATTCGATAAGCCATACTAGGTGTTTTTCACTTTTCTGTATCATGAAAATAAGCGAGACTAAAATAGAATAAACGAGAATACAAAATTAATGTTACAAAAATAAAACTCTTGTCCATTGTATGATTCGGACTATATCATTAGCATGTGTTCGCGAATCATTATCAGATACTGATTATACTAGATGTTCGTCAAAAAGTGAGCGTATCCTGCTCCACCGTCACAAACACACGCAAGGACAAACACATAAAGACACTGTCCTGTTTTTCAAAATGCATACAGTAATTAAGAGAATTACCTACCAGAACGCCGAGTGACGGTTTACCCGAGTTGGGAGTAGATTATTCAATCTTCATATTACGCCATACTCCTTTTGCTTGGTAAATGAAGCTAAAGGTGCTTCTCTTTCTCTCAAACAGACATCAGCTCAGTAAGTTACTCTAATGATAGAATAACGTTACGTCATTTCGTCATGAACAATGGCAAAGACAACGAATATTCATAAACTTTGAAATCGAATTATCCAGATAGGAACGTATACGTATTTCGTGATGACAAAACAACTATGTTCTGGAATTACATTTCAGTAATTTGTAATTTTAAGTAATCTGTTCACAGTATTGTTTTTCAGAAGGAGGTTGTATTTTTCATACAGTTGCATACTGTTTACTCGTTATAGTAACAGAGAAATAGTGACGTACAAGATTCAAAATGAAACTCAGCTTTGGAGTTCTGACTTGAACAACTTGGCTTAGGAAGTCATATCGGTTTAAATTATCTCTTTTGTATCATAACAACACCTAATCTTCAAAGAGGAGTACCTTTCTAGTTCTAAACTTTCGTGTTTGTGCGTATTACCTTGTCAACGCTGCCTGTGAACCAAAACGGCACTTTAACCATTACCACCCAACAACGCAAGCCAGCGTCAATCAGCTTTCCTTTAATGTTAAGATAGAGCGCAATGGCGTAATGCTTGGTGTGAGGCAAAGGGATTGCAGACAACAAAGTAGAAATCCCAAAAGATGACCCATTTCAAGAACGTCAAAATGTCATATTTTCAGAAGAGGTCGTTAGATGGTCACGTGGACAAATCGGCCAATTCCCAATTCTCACTGATCTCCATTCCCATAGACAAAATGCTTCCGAAGATTGGAAATGTATTTTGGTCCTTTGCGAATGTCTGTCTGTTGCGAAACGGATTAATGAGATACTTGTAGGTAATCACAAACTTACATTCTTGCTTTCATAGAACTAGGTAACGTCGTCGGTCTGAAATAGACTTGTTAGTGCATGGCAGTTCGTCGATGTTATCATTTGATTAATATTAGTGCTGGTAGATACTGAGTTCGAAATATCAGGAATGTCTTCAGCGCCGTCGTGAAATCCTTCTTCACAGACGTTGTTTAACTCGGACGGGACATTTGTCCTGAAAGTGCTGTATCAGTTCTTTCATCAACGCTTAAATAGGATCAAAATCGTGATTCACAGTGAATTGGCCACAATATCATCATCATGACAATCAGAGACGTCACCACAACCGATAGAATGAACTTCCTTTTTCCTTGCAATCTCCCAATGATGTGGTCCGACGCCACGTCTAGCATTGTAAAACGTGAATTAGAATATGCCACATCCATGCTCATCCACATCCCAAACACCACCACCATCAACATCACCACATCATGCACATCCAAAACCGCATTGTTATCATCTTACATCAGCAACATCGACATAACCACAGTCATCATAATCAGCACCATTACCACAACACTGCAACGATTCATCATCACCAGCAGCAGCAGCATCACCCTGACCTTGGCAACCGCTGTGACCAGGACAAAAGTGCCGGACAAAAGAAAGTTTACTCTTAAACAAGGGGATTTGACTAAAAAGACTCACATTATCAAACGTTACCAGGGTATGAACATTTGCCGAAACATCACACCGAAAGCCCAAAACATAACCATGACACCTGTGTCAAATATATCACTATCGGATAACCATTTTTATCAATCGTTTTAGCCACCATCAAACATAGACGTATACTTCCTTTTGCCAGGTAGTGTACACATTACGCAATGAGAAATGGAGATACTTTGACATATGCAGTTTCTATCGTAGATATACTACCCATCAAATGTTTAGACTCACTTACAGCACTCACTATATGGTATGTATATACCTATGGTTACATCGAAGATGACTTTCTCCACTAACTTGGGGGAACCAACTGAAAACCTTATGCAGATGAATTGCACGAGGATCATGCATCACATTGCTGTAAAGCATGTGCAAATATCATGCATGTGGACAGCTGCGTTTTGGTGTAAAGTTTTGTTACGAATTCGTCAATTTACACTGACTTTCATCATTTATTGAACTCATGACAATAATCTTTTCAACGTTACAAATGTGATTTACAATACATCAGTTCATGTGTAAACAGTACCTTTAAACAGTATGGAAAGTTTTGCAAAATTTATTTTAGAACAGTTGACTGAAGTAAATGGCTACATTTACACTAGTGAGTCCAAACTTTTGATGGGGAGTATATGATATTAGATGCAGACAACTAATTTCCATCAAACGATTTTGAAATCCCCATATGACGTGCCTTTGATTGTTGGTTAGGATTGAGTTTTCTCGCAAGGGACATCAACCGCCAGACCGACTTTCTCACTTAATCAGAATCTTTCAAAGTGTCAACTATGAGAATATTTCCAGGTCTGAATACATCTTTTCTTTGACGGTCTGACCGACGCTTACAACCATAACCACTTATCTTTTGACGGACTGACATCTGTTGTCTGAGACATGGTTGTTTAGAGAAAAGTTCATTTGCTTGTTTTGAAATTGATTCATTTCTTTGTTGTTGTTTTAATGATTCCTTTTGCTGCAGAGAATGTCTTTTAGAGGCTGGAGAGGCAAATATTCTTTGAGGCAAATATTCTTGGATATGAGGGACTGACGGCGACGACTCGGTGATCAAGGTGTCAAACGTCCCTTTTTGAATATGCAATAACCATCGAAGACCTGGTCACCTATGTGAAAGGTCGGTCATGTTTCTTGGTTGCATCTGACATACATACAGAGGAATGGGATGAATTCTAGAATCTAAACCATCGTAAGACAATATAGATATGCTTCAGGAGACCGCTGTCTTTGCTACCATGTACAGAAAATCACCTACATCAGAGAGGCTCTAGCTTTTATGATCAGCTTTGATGCATTTCATACGCGCACGCACGCACGCACGCATATAGATACGCGCATGCACGTACACACATAAATACACACACACATACATACATATATATATATATATATATATATATATATTGATTCACACACACACACATATACACGAACTCCAAGTAGAATTGTGATGCAGTTCCCTTCTATAGTTTCCCCACAATACTGGATATGTTATGCCGAAGCACTATTTTTCATTAAGTATAATTAAATCTGGTTTTGATTCATGTCAGTCCACATTAATAAATAGAGAATCTTACAGGAGTGTCTTCTTATATCAAATATATATGTTGATATATTTGATATTAGTAGACATGAGGGTGAGATTCTGTTTATCATCAAAAATCATTTTTCATTAGTTTTCAATGAAAAATGAAGACTGTACTACCATTACACTTGCAGTGCAGCGATGTCATAGCATTGTGACGTCATCAAGTTCATGACGTCATAGTATTGTCAGCGCATGGTACAAAATCTACTGTCAAAATGATTTCTCCAAGGAACACAGTTTTGGGTGATAAACGAATTGTTCATATCTGTTGAATATTTCTATTTGCGATTAAACGCCATTTGTCAATGGATGCTGCAATACATTGCACAGTGTGGTCATGTAAAGCTTAGTGTTGCAACAAACAGATGGTATACACGTATCTGGCTTGTGCTTAACCTAATTTCGTGCTACTTAAACTCACACATCAGTAATAAAATGGGTTGTCAGCTTAATGCTGGAGAAAGGCCTAATGTTACGCATGTCGCGGAGAAGCATCCTCAAGATTTATATAAGTGTACAGTTAATCCTTTCAGATGCGACGCTGGAGACGACCATCCTCATCTAAAGTAACCCTTAGGTTATTAATAACTGAAAATATGCACTCGGTGATTACAGCGTTGTGAAAGATGGGCCAATGTGCAGACTTGTACACCACAAACAAGCTGGGTTTGTGTTAGATTGGGAAAATGGCCAGCCAACCTAAAATATTCTTCTTCTCTAAGGCACCCGTCGATGAGAAATCCATTTATGTTAATCATCTTGTATCAAGCATCTGTTTGAGTTCTAATTCCAGGTCTGTGATTTGATAATCCATGGATAATGAGAGTCGTATTACAAAGACTAAACTGACGTTCAAAAGAAAGTACACACCCGATTCTCTGGGAAAATATTTTCTTGAAAACAGCATTAATATTTAATAAGTATTTTGATTCTGCCTTGTCACAAACATTGTGCAAGTGTTTCCAAAACACCACAGATATTGTACCCAATTACAACATTGCTAGCAAAATAGTTATGGTTTTAATGGGAATAGTCCCAAAACACCAGGTGTGTACTTTCTTATGTACGCCAGAATACTTTCAGTAATACGTTTCTCATACTACCATCGATTTCACCACCAACTGTGTGGGAACATAGGATTTTAGAACTTTTAATAGCTTTTCTTTATCTATTAATATTATCATCATCGTCTTGACAATCCACAGACATATGCTGATACATTTTGGTGGGGGTCATATTTGATAAACAGTAATGCGCATGGCGTAAGACTGAAGAATTACGTTTAATGAATATATGTGCCACTGCCTTCATGGGAATAGACAAAAACAAAGCAGCGATTCAGTGCTAGACTAATGGGTTTGTGGGTGCGTTAAAGGTTACTACACCTGAGCAAGGCATCATTATCTTGCAGCTTTCTTTCTCTTTAGATGCTATTTGTGACTGGTAGCTGTTACAGCTCTATGACTGACACTCACGTGGTAATCTATATCTGAAACTACTCTGTCAGTAATATTACTGAACTTGGTGTGTTTAGTTTAACGCAATATTCCAGCAATATCACGACAGGGACACCGTAAATGTGCTTCACACATTTTACCCATGTGGGGATCGAACCCGGGTGACGAGCAAACGTTTTAAACACTAGGCTACCCTATCACCCCTAGTATCATTGTGGGTGGTGGGTAGCCTCGTGGTTAAGGCGTTTGCTCGTTACGCCGAACACCTGGGTTCGATCCCCCATATGGGCACAATGTGTGATGCCCATTTCTGGTGTCCCCCCGCCGTGATATTGCTGGAATATTGCTAAAAGCGGCATAAATCTAAACTCACTCACTAATATTATTAAACCACGACCAGAGACTTGAGTGTACCATCAGTTGAGTGCAACATTCCGAATTTTATTGGTAAATAGAGGGGATGTTTTTACTATATTTGTCAAAACATCAAACAATCTAATCACTAAACGTACATTCTCAAGCAAACTCACAACTCAGTTCATGCTGCACCTTGTCACGAAAGATTATAGCGGTCTGATACAGGTTTGACTAGGAAGCTGTCTCGTTGTGGCATATAATCCATATGTTTTCGTCATCTTATCGTCTTGCTGTCCTTTCCTGCATACAGTGAACATGGCTAGGAACGCCACATGAGTTTAATACAGTTCCCAGGAGATACAGCAGCCGCAGATGTACAACGGGGAATTGCTTCATTATTCGGTTGTGGCTGTGTGTGATGAGACATCGAGTACCCTCGTCCAAAATGAAGAGGTTGAACCAACGTTGACAAGATAACGCCAGGATAATGGAAGTCTATACGTGTTTCCGTCAGACACAGATACCTAATCTAATCCTCAAAAGTGCGGTCTTATCACAACCATGTGGTATTTCTGTTAAGAAGTTACAAGGAAACCGTTTTATAAAAACTGCGGTTTAAAAACACCAGTATAACAGCCGCGCTGGCTTTTCAGAGAAAGTGTCACCTTATATTTTCCATTAGATTACACCATGACGCGTTTGTGACTTGAACTGGAATGTTTGTTTCAATAGCGTAGGTTAACATGAAGGTGTGATTCCTGGATCTGTACAGAAGAAATCATCCACTGGTTTGCACCATTTACTGTTGTAATTGCAGGAAACACTGCTCATCTTCTGATTCAACATCATATTGACAAAGGTACAGGAATTGGACACAAATGTGATCACATAAATGACACCTTCTCGTGTAGTCAGTCTGAGGAAGACAGTATACTTTTGCATGAAAGGGTTGTAATCGATGGCAGACAAGTTGGACTGCCTGACTGACTGAGTTTAGTTTTACGCCGCTTTTAGCAATATTCCAGCAATATC
>VKKT01000229.1:249480-277522 GCA_008038995.1 Haliotis laevigata
TTCGCTTCCCCACATGGGTACAATGTGTGAAGCCCATTTCTGGTGTCCCCTGCAGTGATTGCTAAAAGCGGCGTAAAACCATACTCACTCACTCCCCAGAAGAGCATCTGCGGTATGTTCAGGGGGCTGGGAGTGCACGTCAGACCTGCTAACATGACCCAGCGTGCCTTGGGCAACACCTCGGGCAACCCACACGCGCGGTAATCAACAGAATTCTGTTCAGTCGCAGTGTATGTGTCACCCATCAAGATGGCCACAACATGTATCGATCTACGCGGCCGAAATTAAATTCTAACATCTTACTGTCATTTGATCACTTATTTTTGTCGTCAGTATATATTAACACAGCTTAGGCCACATCTGGAGAAGTCTGAAACGGGAGTTCATTAATTAACACACATCCTCATGTGTCGGAGCAGCAACATTAGCAGGCTTCTCTTCAATCTAATAGGGCCAACTGACGCACGTTGACGAGTGAGAAGACACACATGTGCACTATAAAATCAAAGCAAAATAAACAAGCAAAAAACAGTATTGTAAGTATTGTAAACAATATTACTGGCTCAAGGTAGGCTGCTAGGTTCAGAAATAACTGATGAAAATAATTACATCATGGCATAAGTCTTGCATATTCGCATGACGACTGCTTAGTAGGAATTTCAAGTTCGAATTCATTCCGACCAACCTATGCTAATCGTAAGAATGACATTTGTGGATCGGGTGGTCAGCTTTGTAGACCGGGGAGTCAACTATGACGGACTGCTGCTTATGATGTCAATCACTGGTTTGACTGGCCCAGGTTCGAGTATTCATAACTTGTCATAGACCACTCCATTACTCAGTCACTCACTCACTCACAAATGAACCGCATGGACAAAGAAAGCATCCGCGCATGACTGCATGCGGCTAATGTGAAACAAACACGTTACGTTTATTCGATGGTGGTGTAGTTGATGCAGTTATCAGAGATGTGTTTTAGACCAAGTTGTTTAGTATACTAACGTTTTGATGACGTCAGATCGATCATTCACTGTAACAGGAACATTCACTAGCAACAGTGAGAGCTCAAGATTACTGGTTCCCGTGGAGATCCAAATTAGAACTGGTCTTCAGTAACCCATGCTTGTCGTAAGAGGCGACAAACGGGATTTGGGGGTCAGGCTCGCTGACTTGGTTGACACATGTCATCACCATTCGTGCCAACTCGTGTTATTCCGGGACAAGCCGAATAGCGGTTACGGAAAGGGGCGAAAGGTGACGAATGATCTCACCGCATCGCAACTGCCCAGATCAATGCTCAGAATGTCAAACACTGTTCCAATTGCCTGGTCCAGATGCGATTATTTAGAAACAGCCGTCATGCTACTGGAACAGTGCTGAGTGCCGCGTAAAACAAGATACAAAGACTGATGTTAAAGGAAGCTCAACTAAAATCTTCCTTTTCCTCGCACTGTTGAAAGCTTCTGAGATGATCCGGAAAGAGCTCAACCTAACAGTAATAGAATCTGTACTTTAGTGAGAAAGAGTAATCCCAGATAAAACCTGCGTTACGTGATCAATGCAATATTCAGATCTAATCAGCTCAGATATAATAATTAAACCGAAAGTTAACATTACTTTGGCTTTAATATTTAGATTAATATATATTATTTGCAGCATTAGAAAGATGATGACATTACCATGACAGGCTTGTGGTTCTTTACATTGACTTTGAAGAAAAGAATCCGACGGTTTGTATGTATGAACCACCAAATATTGGATTAACGTTTGAAAGCCATTTTGAGTGAATTTATTATCCTGTCAGATCGTGCCCTTCCATACACGGTTTATATCAGTTGGGACATGTGAATTTCCGACTCGGTTTCGATTTTTCCGCGTATGGCGAACATTTTCCAACAGAAGTTTCAAGAGAGCTGTGCGAGTTGTCTCCCTGTATTCGAACCAAACTAGTTGTTAGAAGTTTCGTAAAATCCTAAAATTCCTTCACCGATTTTAAAACTTTTAAAAAATTCGTTATCCACTTGAATTCAATATACAAATTGTGTTCCCCGTTTTTCCCATGAACTGTAATTGCACTATTGGCCCCAGGACTTTATATACGAAATATGTCTGACAAGTGTCAAAATGCAACATTACAGAAATTCTGCCACCTGATGATATGTTAAGTTGGCGTGATTTCTAAACACTTCAACTTGTCTGAAACCATTGTTTGATATACAAATATTCATTGCAGTGACATACCCATGTTTGATGATGGTTAAAGTGAATTTGTTGCTGACAAATGACTTGTCGATTATGTTTTATGCGTACCAAGCTTGTGTTTTGGACCTGATATTTGTAGTGTTACTGTGACTGGAAACGCTTGACAATGTAATGGTTTTACAAAATCCAGTTTTCAAGACAATATTTCTTTTGCCGGCAGTTCTAGTACAACGCTGATGACACTTTCTCAAACAAATCTAATAGGAAAGTGCGTGGTGGTACTCGGGGTCCGGTCTGCTACAACTGAATAAAGCTTTGTTTACGTTGAATAAACAGGGGAGGTGGGGTAGCCCAGTGGTTAAGGCGTTTTCTCGTCACACCGAAGACCCGGGTTCGATTCCCCCATTTCTGGTGTCCCCCACCGTTATATTGCTGGAATATTGTTAGGCGGCGTAAAACCAAACTCATTCATTCACTCCCTTTAATAAATGGATCATTCATACACTTGATACGTCTAGAAACAGATGTGATTTATCAAAGAGAAAATTGTAAAATATACTACCCGATTCCCAATAGTTCGGAAAACACACCTTCGACTTAATTTTGTAACGAGTTAAACCTCGTTAAACCGGACACCTTTAATTCAGTAAAGCCTTTCTTCCGGATGGCAAACTTATATAGTAACATGTTCCCTGAACACCCCGAAAATACCCCGTACATAGAATTGCTGGCTCCTTTGTGGCGCCTACGTCTACAGTGACATCTCGTAGTGTCCAAACCACGTTAATAAAACCAGTCAATGGAGATGCTGTTTGTTGATTAAATGTATCGTTTTATTGGGCAATTTGCATGCAGTATCCGGTTTAGAAATTTATGCATTTGTGCTTCTTTGGTTTCTTACAATGACAGTGCTCAAATACAACCAATATGTTATAATAATTGCATATAGATACATATACAACGTCTGATACTGAATATGTCTTTTTATCTTGACTATATTCCGTTACATTATCATATTACTTTACCATTGTTTTCATACCCTTCGAAGGGCGAATGGCCCAGTCTGTAAAGCTGTTCAATTCGCTGTGTAAAATTAACCTTCAGTAACCCATGTTTGTTGTGAGAGAGGCGACTAACGGGATCGAGTAGTCAGGCTAACAATTGCACAGATCGATGCTCATGCTGTTGATCACTGGATTGTCTGGTCAAGACTCGATTATTTACAGACCACCGCCATATAGCTGGAATATTGCTGGGTGCGGCGTAAAACTAAACTCACTCACTCACGCAAAGCTCTTGACGTTTTGGCACGCCAGAAGACTATGATTCTGGGTTCGAATCCCGGTTTGCCGCCATTGTTTCTAGGTTTATCCATTTCTCGTGTCCCCCCGCCGTGATGTTGCTGGAATATTGCTAAAAGCGGCGTAAAACCAAACTCAGTCAGTCTAGGTTTGTCAGTTTGGCATACAAGTGTTCGTCGGTTTCTTCACAGTGTTTCCTCCCAAATTAAACAGACACGCCGTGATAAAACGTTAAAGGAGGCGATGAAACCAACTCGCTCACTTGAAAACAGCTAACAAAGTGCAAGAAATTCTACCCTGACTATAGTTAAAATGAAAACCGTGGATGTCGTAACAGCAGTGTGTGAAATTTATACTGACACATGTAAACAATAGAACGATAACAAGTCATCAGTGATTTGGATTGATATCGTTCCTTTTTTTCTACAGCGAGTGAGTGAGTGGGGTTTTACGCCGTTAGCAATATTCCAGCAATATCACGGCGGGGAACACCAGAGATGGGCTTCACATACTGTACCCATGTGGGGAATCAAACCCGGGCCTCCGGCGTGATACGCTTTACCCACTAGGCTACTCCAGCGGCCTATGATATACAGCGAAACCTTGTCAACCGAAGGTCCTGAAAAATATCGACTTATTCGTAGTTCGAAACAAGCAGTGTTTCAAAGCTTGAGCATGATGTTTAATGTTTGCAGGACCATACTGTTACAGGAAATGACCAGTTAAAGGAGTTCGAGAGAAATGATGTTTCGCCGTATTCAACTTCGTAATTTCCGAAGTTGGCCTTTAATTCTTTTCAATTCCATTATGAGTTTCAATTCCAATGTTTCAGGTTCCAGAGACCGAGAACAGACAAAACCCGGTTCGACTACCAAGTAACCTTCTTCGATTTTTACTACGCGTTGAGGAAACGCCAATCCGAAACACACAGACGAGCCTTGTCCCTCAACCAAGAAAGAGACAGCGGCAATGCTATTGGTCAGTGGTCACGTGTTACTGACGTCATAGCCTCCGCCTCGATGACGCTTGAGGCACAGCATTGTGACTTTAACTATCTGATTGATGATGTGTTTTAACAGTGGGTCCACATAATATACAAGGGAAAATGTGAACAATAAATACAATTTATTTGTTCAATCTTTACATTGTCTTTGATAAACTGAAAACACGTTGAACAGTGAGAATGAATTTCATGAATGTTCAGACCAGAACAGTATTATCGGTAGAACTTTGATGGTAGAAAGGTTGAACAACATCTAGCACTCCTCTTTGTTTTAATGATCCATGACCAGAATTGTGATTTAATTTCTTTCGATCTCTAATATGGCTTTTCTAAGAATCTGGAACACCAGGCACTTCGCTCCTACAAACACATGTAACAATTGGGCAGAATTGGTTATGTCATAAGCGACATCATTTCCACTTCCGTGAAGTCACTTCCGGTATGCTCACTTCCGTTTCCTGTAACATGTGATGAGGTTGACCAGACACATATAGTGACTCCTCTTTCTTTGCGTGATCTCCTGTCTCTGGTGCTGCAGAGCTGCTATTTGTTGGGTAAGGTTTTCCTCAGCCTCTTGTAACATAGCCAGCTGGTCCTCGTAAGCTTGTCTCAAAGACCTCTTGAGCAGAACTGTATCCGAACTAGTGCCTTGCTGCAAACAATAAAATGTAAAGAATTAGGGTTTTTTCAAGTACAAACTTCAAAGTACAAATGCAAATATACATATTGGATAAAATGTACATATGTACGTATCGTAAAGCTTAAACTTTCACTCACATACATTTACACATACCCACGTCATAACATAATAAAAGGAAAAATCATTAAAAGGTCACTCACTTTGTCCAAGTAAAGTATAACGTTTCATTATTGAAACATTTAGGTAAATGTCAGACAAATCTGTTCTTTTTCACTCTCGCAAGTGCATAGACATAGAGTGACATTAAGAAGAGATGTCTAAGATACGTAAGGCCCTTGAAGAGAAGAATGCAAGGAAACTATTAACAAAAGTCGAAATGCTCATCAGATCCCATACCGTTCACTTCATGAGCACTCATCTGGAATGCCGTGTGTGTGTATGCATATATATGTCTATATATGCACACACACACACACACACACACACACACACACACACACATGCGTGGGTATATTTGTATTTGTGTATATAGACAGACAGATAGATGTGTGTGTATTTGTTTATATATATTTTCCGATCAGTTTTATATCGAGTTTACTAATCTTAAAAATATCAACGACTAAAACCATTTCAAGAGTCCGACCATACCATGAGGATGTATTCATGAATACAATAATAATACAATAGATCCTGCTCCACCGGTTGCACCCGTCAGAAACACCAATAACCTATGTGGGTTATACTTCATCGAGACGGTATTGTTCCATTTATGAGTGACTGTTGTTTTACATCGCAGCGAAAAACGTTGAAAAGTAAATTATTAAACCTGGAGCTGTAAACCAGTGGCTGAAATAATGAGCAACATATCCTGCCATCCTTGCATGTTCCTGGGCTGACAACAATGACCAACAAGTAGTAAGACAAGCATCCTATACCTCGTCTATCATTTCTGGTTGATTTGTTCAGCCAAATGCATTATACCATACTCTACAAGCGTGTACAAGGGACGGGGAATTCTCCATGGTTCTCAGCGTTTCACACTCGGCTCCGTGGCTCTACCACCACATTTATGCGATACTCCGCAGGGATGTTGATCATTAGGACGACTCACTGACAGTATTATTTACATATTAGCTAAACCATGGTTACAAGAATATCCATCATCTGTGCCATCGCCAAATTTAAGAAGCGTGTAAATTTAAGACAACATGGCCAGAGAATGATCAATATCGAGTGTCTCCCGCAACAGGTTCCATGTAGCCATGTAAAATGTGGCTTAAAAGGTCAAATGTGGCTACAAAGGTCAAATGTGGTTCAGAAGTCAAAATCTGGCTTAAGAAGTAAAACGTGGCATAAATGACAAATATGGCTTAAACGGTAAAATGTGTCTAAAAAGGTAAAATGTGGCTTAAAAGGCACATTTGGCTTAAAAGGCAAAACAGTAATGAAAATATATGAAGGATCACCGTAAATCAGAGATGAAACCAGGTGTCAAGATGTATCCAGATGTAGGTTTCTCAGTGGACTGAAATAGGATGTCCCACACTACACGAGAAGACGATATATCACGTATTTCGTTTGTTTGCTGTTTTGACGCCGCACTCAGCAATATTCCAGCTATATAGCGGCTGACTGTACCAGACAATTCAGTGATCAATAGGATGAGCATCAATCTGCGCAGTTGGGATACGATGACATGTGTAAACCAAGCCAGCGAGCCTGACCACCCGAGTGATCTCTTACGACAAACATGGGTTGCTGAAGACCAATTCTTGCCCGGACCTTCACGGCTCCAATATATTACTTAAAGAACTAAAAGCCCCTGAGCCCTCAAATTGTTGCACTTGATTTGTCGTGCCCTTTTTTTCATTTTAGAAATTAAATATGGAGAACATTATTATACTTGAATATGAATATATGGCTTCGTTGTGTTATCCATGTGACCTCTGTAGTAAATGAAATGTAACATTGAGTGAGTTGTGGGGTGATTCTTGTTTCAACTTTACGACAAAGTTTCTGCTTTTTCCGGGCAATTTGTGGTAGTAGGAAAACCATAACTGACTCTGACTCAGGACTTGTACCACTCGTTGGTATGGTGCTGGTCAACCCAGAGTCTAGACCATCCGGGATTATGATGTTTGATTTGACTAAGGGACATAACTCCGCATATCGAATCGGGGTGGCCCCACCACTGATACCGACTGTAGAAACGTATACTCATAAAGATGCAGCTCCTTTAATGTCGACACCAATTCCAATTTATATTATATACAATTATAATAATAAATAATTAGTGAATTTATAAAGCGCTAAAATATTCCAGGCGCTAAGTGTCTGCTCTAAGCGCTATGATTAGTATATACACGGTATCTAAGATGAGTAGGAACGCAGAAATCTAGCAAGAATGTCTTTAAATGGGATTTGAAGTTGTCTAGGGCTGGTGACAGTCTGATATTATGGGGAATAGAGTTCCAGAGAGAAGGAGCAGCATAGCTGAAAGAGCGGTAGCCAAAGGACTTCAGATGGCGTTTTGGTATCTCCAGAAGATGAAGATTTCCTGATCTTAGTGTTCTCACAGGACTGTGCTTGGAGAGTAGGTCAGTTAGATAACTTGGCGCAGTTGAGTGAAAGCACTGATAAGCAAATGTGAGAGTCTTAAATTCTATTCTTGCTCGTACTGGCAGCCAGTGCAAGGAAATCAAGGGAGGCGTGATGTGAGAGCACTTCTTTGTTCTGCTGATGATCCTTGCACCAGTGTCCTGCACCTTCTTCAGCTTTGTGAGGAGTCTCATATATCATATTATCATCGATGAATGGAACTGTCCAATGTAAGGTACCCAAGTTCTAACAACGTTAATTCGACTGTAGTATGCGTATGGTTATTCAATGATGTTCATTTTCATCGATGTTTTAATTTGGGCTGAAAATGGTTTGATAACAAATAGCAACACAGTTTAAATACGGTCTAAATGACGCAACAATGTGTGTTATTATCAAATAAAAATATCAGGTTGGGTTTAAGTTGCATTATCCCTGTACTGGCCCATGTTGACACTCTGTCTTCAAACGTTTTATCCTACACTACAACTCTCTGACACTTATAATATCCTTTCATTGAAACTTTCTGATTGCTCCATCATCAGACTGGAATAGTATACGTGATACTGTACATGATATCCGGAGACGGGATATTGTACATGATATCAGGAGACGGGATATTGCACATATCAGGAGACGGGATATTGTACATGATATCAGGAGACGGGATATTGCACATATCAGGAGACGGGATATTGTACATGACATCAGGAGACGGGATATTGTACATGATATCAGGACACGGGATATTTGTCCTGATATAAGGAAAGGGATATTGTTCATGATATTAGGAGACGGGATATTGTACGTGATATCAGGAGACGGGATATTGTACATGATACCGTGAGACGGGATATTGTACATAATACCGTGAGTCGGATATTGTTCATGATATCAGGAGACGGGATATTGACCTTGATATCAGAGAAAGGATTGTATCAGGAATTCCATTTAATATAAGAGCCGCACTTTTACGAACATTTTAGCAAATAACACTTCTCCTTCACCATAGTCCGGTAATCTGCACATCAGTTACTCCAGGCATTATCCCTCATAGCGGTATCGTCCGCCCCAGTTAGCTCCGTAACATTGTCCAATCGTACATTGGCCTGGCACTGTCATTATTACCAGACAATTAACCTTTACTGCAAGGCTACAACATCTTGATAGAAATATATTAGTGTTAAAAAGAGCATTCCTGACAATACACACGTCATGTATCAATGAATGGAAATTAATCTTCAGGGCTTTTATTTCATCTCTTAATGTCCTGGAATCTCTTGCCAGGAAATACTGATTGTTTTCGGGGCATGGGTGATTGTTTCAACAGTGTTGACGTCATCGACAACGGTAAAGCAGTTATAAAAGTCGTCAATGTCCCTGCCTCAAGATCACCTTCATCTTCAGGGTACATAATCTCCGCACTCACTATATTAGTAGGTAGAGTTAAACGCCGCTTCCACACTATTTCAGTCCTAAAGGCGTGATTGCTTAATGTGACACCCGTTGGAATATTGCTGAAGGCGTATGCAAGAACCATGCCCACTCACTCACTAAATGTCAAAGTAAAAGACATTATGCACTAGGAGACATTTACTATTGAGGACTTTGAGTACCTTTTACTGAAAAACCACACGTATTTATCAGACAAAATCCCAATTTGAACACAAGATCAGCAGATCCTTGCAACACCAACAAAACATAACTCTACGAATCAAACTACGGCGGCTTCGCCCACTGGGGCAGGCATTTGCCTCAACAAATCATGACAGCTACCCGTTATCAATACAAATAACTATCTTCCACTCCTTCAATACAACAGCTGCGACCCAAGGGTGCTACACTGGAGGGAAATCCAGTTATCAGTGAGAAGTTAAATCTTCTGACACAAATTGATCGTTCAGGAAAATTGCCTTGCTAGATTCCTGTTCACATATGGCTCAAGGGGAACACAAATCGACACTTGAATACAGCGCCATGATTGCGAGCTTTACTTTTCCTCAAGGGGTTTAAACCCTCTACAGTAGTTACCCGGCGTTATAATCACGCCAGTGAAATCCATGTTTTTCTGATCCAAGTTTTCCTGTTTTTACACTGTTTGGGAAGAAGTGGTTTAAGTATGTCGCTGACGGCTAATGATTCAGTTGAATTGGATTGAGGTGAAATGAATACTTCTTATTTCGCGTTTCAGATAATTGCATTCATAAAGATATGTACAGGCATCCATGCGTGCGTGCGTGAGTTTGTGAGTGTGTAAATATGAATAATCTGGCACTACCTTCGATTCAGATCATGATCTACGGATCCAGGTAAACTAAGGGACACAACTCTGAATAATGAGTTTCCATCGAATTGAAGACACAGACACAATATGTAGAAACATTGGACACTTAACAATACACGTTTACGATGATTAAACCAAAACGTTAAATCTTGTGTGGGTGTGGGTGTGG
Source organism: Haliotis laevigata (assembly GCA_008038995.1). Taxonomy (NCBI): domain Eukaryota; kingdom Metazoa; phylum Mollusca; class Gastropoda; order Lepetellida; family Haliotidae; genus Haliotis; species Haliotis laevigata. The sequence goes on from VKKT01000229.1 coordinate 259,678, forward strand.
GTTTGAGCGTGCGTGTGTGCGTGCGTGCTTGCGTGCATGCGTGAATGTCGCTATACTTCCAGTACAAACTATTACACATCTCTCATGGCAATGGTGCTGTATATATTTTTTATATTTACGTTTAATTTACTAATACAAAATATAATGGACAGCAGGCTTTATACCAAGTGCAAAGATATACGAGATTATTATGTAAGCATATTTTTCCGGCTACCTGATTGGTCTAGAGGCGGTCACGTGACCGTCGACAGAAAGGCATCATTATTCACTCCAACCCGGGTCCGGCCAAAAGTCAAACTGACTTGAGTTACTAAAAATAGATTTTGTTTATGTAAGGGCGTCAAGCTATGACGTCATTATATACTTTACATGTCACAGTATTGGTGACATAACGTAATTGGTTTCTAGTGAAAATAAAATTACATTTCTTGACTAAATGGACATGTTTTGGTTTTTCGAAGTTTTTTTTCGGTAATTACACAATAAAACAATTATGGACTATGGGTAAAAACAGGCATTAACCTCATCAACAGTCTATAATTGTATAATAATCCATGATCGCATCCTAGTATTACCACGGTATATTGTGAAATCATATCTTTCGGTAACCACTGAATACGACAGACTCGATCTCACCTTCCGCACACAATGAACAAAGACGTTAATTCTACCAAAGAGATTTTCCGATGAATTTAAATGTACTACTCTCATGCCTATAACGCAAGTATGTTTGTGCAACTAATAGGATTCAATACGTATGGTAGAACAGGTGTTTTTGTGAGTACATGGAGTACAAAATCAATCAACCTCGCACATGTTTGATTGCTAACGTAAACTCACAGCTGTATCTTCTCACTTCTTTGGAAAAACAGTGAAACTTCCAATGACTGGAATAGAATCATGGAAATGTGCAAGATTTATTTCACCAATGATTCACTAATCCGGACAATTTTCTGCACCCAGCACCGTCCGGTTAAACAGGGTTCAATGTATTTCGAATGAGTCATTCAGTTGCATTCCTACCGTTAAAAAGACTGATTCAGCCAAAGACAGCAACTCTGGGAGATGCCATCACTGACACTGAATACCGTCGGGGTATGTCACTGAGTCTTCTTCAAGAACAATTAAAGACACGCCATTTGCCTGTTCATTTTGACTATATGGACTTTCGAGCCGCCTGCAGGAGCTTCATCTCTGTCAAGTGCTGAACATTTAGGTTTACGATGCATGCATTACTAAAGTGCGTTACGCAATTTATTTAGAGTCATGTAGTGAACAGAGACAAACCAGATTGCAAGTAGCCAACACAGACTGTCAGCCGTGGAGACAGATATTGACTCAATGTCGTTTAACCTGAAATGTTCAAATAGGTTTCCACAAAATCAGAGGTGTCATGTTACCAGGGTACCCAAAAGCTGATCCATCCACTCTTCTCTGAAGGCGCTTTGTGTCCGGCTTTGTACCATTAGGACATGAATACCCTGTTTAGGAACACTTTGTGCCATCACTGTTCATTCAGTGATTTATTCATATCATAATACGTAAACCTGTAAATGAGCCTTTCATGCAAATAAAAACGAATCTGTCGGATAACTGAGACTGGTAAATTCAGTGATCAACATCATGAGCATGGATATAAGCAATTGGGATACGATGACGTGTAAACCAAGTCAGCAAGTAATGCATAGGTTGCTGAAGACCAATTCTAACCCGGATATTCACGGGTGTATATGTATATCAATTCAATGAAAAATTAAATTGTTGGAAACGGTTCAAGAAGCGTATTTAAATATTTATTGACTGAGTATAACAATATTATTTGAACACTGCATAATACAACATTTATACTCTTAAAACAATAAATGATAAAACTGGAAAATATATGTCATATTGGGATTCGAACTCGGCCTAACTGTGACTAGGTTGAGTTAACGGGTACATTATAACGCTGGGGATGTATCTATCACACATTTCGAAAATGCAGTTTGTATAAAAAATCTAAACTGTGGGCTAACCAGTATCATGAACAGGTTCTGGAAATTCTCTGCTAGCAATATTTCAGGCATTGAGGGGGCGAATGAGTAGCCTAGTAATTAAAGTGTTAGCTCGTCACGCAGAAGACTCGGGTTCAGTTCTTCACATCAATACAATCGGTGATGACAATTTCTTAATTAATCCCCGAGCATATTGGAATATTGCACAAAGCGACAAAAGCTCAAACAGCTAACAGAAGCTTGTCAGAATTGTGCGTGAGACAAGCTAAAGTAAACGCATGTTGTAGAGGTTTCCAACTTTGGTGAAACCAGCGAGCAGGGAAATTTATGTGACAACTAAGTAATACCATCATAACAAGGTCGAGATTCTAACCAAGACCTACGGATCCTGCAAGGGTAAGGGGTGCAACTGCGTTTCGCAAATTGCGTCTCTTTTGAACACATGAATGACCCGTGCCTCTGAGTACTTAAAAATACAGGAAAAGAGATCCTCTCTCATGTTGTCCATATTCCATAATCATGCCCTCTTTCATCCGACTGATGCTGTGGACAAAGGTGTCTAGAACTTCACGAAAAGACCAGCGCGTGTGCCTAAGGAACGGAATAGCATGGCTTCGGCAGCAGTAGCTGACAGCCTTCTGTCTCATTATTGCTGCAGTAAACATATCAAGATGCAGCTCGAATGTCCTCAAGTCTCCAGGCAACTCAGAATCGAGTGCGCCCACGTGGGTCAACCTCTGACGTTGTGGCATCTTTGTGCTGGTCGACATTTCAAGGTTTGAACGTGGTGTCCACCTTTGTTGAATGATCCGATCAGAAAAGGACATGAATCCAATGGTTCATTGCTCACAGGAGCATTAATTAGTGGAGAACAAATACAGTGATGCATGTGCCCGAAAATGCGAGAATACTTTCTGCACTAACATTTTGATGTGTTTACGATTAAACGATTAAGTGAGTGAGTACGTGAGTGAGTGAGTGAGTGAGTGCCTATTGTCGGCAGCTGCATACACTCCACACATATGATCAATGCAATTTTAAATTTACAACCCGGAAATTCTTCATCAATTTGCTATGAAATGGGGACGGTGGGTAGCCTAGTGGTTAAAGCGTTCGTTCGTCACGCTCAAGACCCGGGTTTGATTCCTCATATTTCTGGTGTCCCCCACGGTGATATTGTTGGTATATTGCTAAAGGCGGCGTAAATGTAATCTCACGCTATGAATTCACATCAATCTGACTTCAATTGTTATCATGGTTAACATTGCAAATATAAAAATAACACATTGTTTACAAATTAACTTACTAAATTATTCTAATTTTCAACAGCCTCCTGGTCACATTTACTCGTGTTTCACCCTATATCCAGAATATAGTATTCACTATCTAGTTTTTATTGTGTCTGACTCATAAAGTGTCCAGTGTCCACCTTCGTCCACCACCGGTGTTTAGAATCTAATATAATATCAAATTATATCAGTTTGTGTGGTATTTCGTACAAATAATTCAGTTTAAATGAGAACTAGACTATGATATAATTATAGTTTATATCGTGAGTAGTTAATTTAGATTCAAGATTTCAGTGTCTAATTCATATGGTAGTTAGTATATTGAACAGATATTAGATATACTCCAGTATAAGTGTGCACTATTCAAGCATTATCCACTATAGTATAGTGAAAGATATCTGATGTACACTGTTTTTGATAATCTTTACTCTAAACAAAACAACGGCAAAGCTAACTAGGATTCAGATTGTCAACATAACTATGTTAACAACAAAGCCACAAAACGCTATGTTAACAACAAAGCCACAAAACGCCATGTTAACAACAAAGCTACAAAACGCTTTCCAAAAAATCTGCTAAAAATTTACTATCAGCTTCACGATTCCGGCTGGCCCATTACCATATAATATGCAAGCGACCCGTGACCATCCGTTTCTGCCTAGTGGGGACAAAAGGAAGATATACTTCATATGTTCTTTCACTCTAAAGGGGCGGTTGAGTAGCCCAGTGGTTAATGTGTTCGCTCGTCACGCCGAAGACCCGGGTTCGATTCCCAACCTGGGTGTATATAATGGTGCCCCCTCCGTGATATTGCTGGAATATTGCTAAAGCGGCGTACAACTAAAGTCACTCACTCATATTCCCTCTAAAACACCAGTGGCATTCATTTCTATGGTAAAAGAAACTATCTCGACAGTTAGGGTTTGGTTTCTATCATGTTTTATTGCTACAGTATACGGGGGTTCTTGGTCTTCAGCCAAAATGAACAGAATCTACAAAATTAAAAGAAAAAACAAATCTTTTTTGACTGTTTCCGAGACTGGTTTTTCTCTGGCGTTGACGTCTTATATTTGGTTACATCTCTACCTTTAAAACTCTCACTATTATCAAAAGAAAAACACGTTTCTCTGGAGCATGAACGTTTATCCGCCACTAGATTAAGTTTCAAATTTCCATGTGTTCTGTACATTGCTGACAATCATCTGTCATCTACCGTCACACAGACTCACATTTTGCGTGACTGATTTGTGTGACAATGTCGCTCTTTAATATTTTTTGACACTTCATGACGTCATATATTCAAATTAAGTTCAGACTGCAAGATAAATGCCAACGAGTGACTGTTAGTATGTCCATTATCCACAGCCATTGGTTTATTGCATAAGTTCGGACAGCTAACACTACAATGAAGGCATCCCTTTGTAATTTAATGTTTTTAACACATATCTATTTTCGTTGGGGCGGTGGGTTAGCCAGGTGGTTATAGCATTCGCTCTTCACGCCGAAGACCTGGTTTGATTCCACACATGGGTACAACGAGTGAAACCCATTTCTGTTGTCCCCCGCCGTGATATTGCTGGAATATTGCTAAAAGCGGCGTAAAAACATACTCACTCATTCTTTTTTGTACTGCTTCATCCGTGCCTATTAGTGTATTCTCTTCCTCTTCTATATTATGTACCCAGCAGGAGATACCATATATTGTAGGGTGCTTAATACATACAGCAGCAAAATCATTATAGGAAAGTTCATTACCACAGGAGTCTTCAGATTATGTTTTTACTTACACTGCTTGTATTTCAAATCGCAGCTCACGACCGAAGAATGTTATATCAAAACTGCATCTTGATGTTTTGTCTGCAAGTGATACTCTGACCTTTCAGTAGTGTCAATATCCACGACGTTTTTTTAAGGTTAAATTATCAAACTATTCACTGACTCGATACAGTTTTTTGTATAATGTCTAGACTTGAAATAAGCGAACTTAAAGAGAACTAAAGTTACCGCAATGTAAACGACGAAAGGCCCCAAGGATAGAATTAATTTGTTCCAAAAACCATCCTAAGGGCATGATCAAGTGTACATATTAACGTACTCCTGAAAGTATAATGATATATAATCTTAAATAGTACCGAGTAACTACCTTGACCTTTGAAGAGTACTTGCTGACCAGTCTCTACACTGAGTGCCGGACACGCGTAGATTACCCACCGTGGACGCTATCATTACACTGAGTCCAACCTTGGTACTACAAATATACCATGCAAACATGCCAGTATTGATATGTAAATTATTCTTGACGCCAGTATCGCTTAGTGTAAACTGATTTTCTTTTACCTGATTTGGGTTTTTAGTCAATAAAAAAGTCAGTGACAATACTAGATGATTTATGGCTCAAGTTTTCTTCCGTAGTATGAAAAGCTATAATTTTTATTGAAGATGAAAATATGGATAACTTAAGATTCAAATTTTGAATTAATATTCAAAAATGATGTGTTGACGGGCACGGCTGAAGGTCTGGGATCTTCTGTCACCTCCTTAGAGTACCAACACGTTCATAAGTAACTTTGATGTCATTCATAATTCAAAATTTCACTGCTATTCTGACCTTTACAGCAAATAGTGAAAGATAGTCAATACTTGGTATTTATGTGCACTGGAGTTTTACATTCATTTGAAAGTATGCGTATACGCGTGTGACGTAACCGATATACCGATACAGAAACATATGTACAAAGGCAACGGAATTTGTGACAATAAATATTATTAACTGAAAAGTGAATAAAAGCTAGAATTTTATGTACATCAGCTCCTTTTAGAAATCGACGTTTCGGGGTATGTTCTTACTCCTTCATCTGATGTCAACGTCTTTGTTTTGAGGAACACGACGTTTCGGAGTAAATTCTTACTCATTCATCTGATGTCAACTTCTTTGATTGAGGAACACGATGTTTCGGAGTAAATGCTTACTCTTTCATTTGATGTCAACTTCTTTGATTTGATGAACACAACGTAAATTCTTAATCCTTCATCTGTCGACTTCTTTATTTTCAGGGACACGACGTTTCGGATTATATATTTAATAATCCTTCATCTGATGAATGCCACGTTTCAGAGTTTATTTTTACTCCTTCATCTGATAATAGCGACGGTAGCGAGTATATTCTTCCTTCTTCCTCTTATGAGGGAGTGAGAATATACTCCCAAACGTCGTGTTCTTCAAAATAAAGAAGTTGACATCCATAAAATTCTTGTCTTTAAGTGTATTACTTCTAAATGCCGTTTAAATACTTTTAAGTTTATGCGAAACTGCCCATTGTATGACTATCCGATATCTGAATTTGAAATGTCAGCGTCAGAGAATAACCAGCCACAATTATCTGATGAACGAGTTGACTTTAAAAAGTGAAAGTTATACACATGAATCACCGAAAATCTGTGATGACAATAGTTGTTCACGAAAATGGAGAAAATTGCTAATATAAATTTACCATTTTCAGTGGACAGTTTATTATTACATTATTGAACTTAATTGCTGACAGTTTTTTTACAATGAAAGCTTCATTTAAATAATTGTTTGAAAAGAACGTAATCAATACATGCATGTTACTTCACAGGCGAACAAATCCAATAAGACAAGATGCAAATCTTTGAACAATCCATCACCAAAACCAATGCAAACTGAATGTATAGCCCACAGTCCCCCGAGCTTCAGGTCAGGCATCTCAAACTTGTTTGTTGTATATTTCAGGAAATGATACCTAACAAGGCTATTGTGTACTCGTTGGCTGTTTCCGACCTTTCTCTGATATCTGCAATCTTGGAATTTCTGAACAATAGGGCTCTAAGTAGGATCTTCATTGCTGGGGATATGTGGGGAAATCAGGAGATTTTCTGTCAGTGCGTCTTTGACTTTGCAGACAAGAAAAACGGCCTGCGGACAGTGGGACTTCCGATTCCAGCTAATTTGTGAGCATGGAAGCCACAGAATGAACGTTCAAAGCCCCCGTTCGTCATTCCACGTCCTCAGTTAGATATTCTAAGATGCCTGCCAATTTAGACGGCAACATTGGACCTTTACTTGGGCGTAATGAAGGTGATTAGCTTTAAATGAAGAAACGAGGGTAATAATTCAAGAAACGTTGTGCACACGCACTAACACACATGTAATACGGTTATGAAACTGACATTCCTATGATCCTTTCCTCATCAACGACGTACTATATATACACGACATTTTCATAATCATGAGTTTCCGGCTGTATCATAAGTACTAAGAATGTATCAAACGATGGCACAGTCATGATGACAGTGTTTCATTAGAGATGAGTATGTCCATCCTGTCCAGGCGGTGGACCCGTTAAACACATGCAAAGGCCAGGCAAGTGTTGACTTGAACAAAACGCAACACATAAAGCAAGTCAAAATAGGGTATTGTCATTAAACGTCATTTTAGCAACAGATATACTTAATGATTTGCGGATTATATACTTCATAATCAGCACGTGATATACTTTATGACTTGCACATAATGTACTTTATGATCTGCAAATGATATATTTTGTAAACTGCACACAACACTTTTGTGATCTGAACATGATATGAATTTGTGACCTGCACATGATATATTCGTGATCTGCACTTCATATGATTTGTGATCTGCACATGGCGTGATGTATGATCAGGAAATCTGCTCCTCTTCACTGCTCATTTCCGCTGGAACAGTGTTCCAGCTGTGCATATAATGGTTTGTTAATACTAGTAATGAGATTAACAGGCAGTACCATTAACGAGGCCACAGTAAATCATCAGCTGTGAATGATATAGTATGACAGCAGTATTATCACTAGCCACATTGAATGCGCTGAATTGTTCACTCGAGCAAGATTAACCGTGTACATTTCTGGCCATTACGAAAACCCACTGTTTACTTCCGTGTGGAATTTCACTGAAGGTGAGTGTGTCAGGCAATGTACTTTACATATACTGTTGGCAAAAAGAAACCTGACCATACATTTAATCAGTCTGGTTTTCAACCAATAAAAGACAGATGAAGTAAAATATGTTAAAAACATGAAGAAACTCAACAAAATCAAAATTTGAAATGACAGTCATAAAGAACATACTGACACGACAGTGTCCCGAATTTATATGGGATATCAAAAATAAGCTTTCAGTGTTGTGGACAATGGCACGTCTAACACGATCGCATCAAGTTCAACGACACGTTACAATAATGTCCACTACTCTCCCTACCGGAACGAAAACGTCAGTCGTCTGATGACGTTAAATGGGATACCTCGCCATTCTTCTTGAAGGGCCTAGATTAGTTCTTGTCGGTTTGCTGGAGCGGAGGATCTACGACATCCTAGAGGTGTTCTTCGGGGAAACAGGTCTTGGGAGCGTGCAGGCCACGGCAACACGCCGACGTGAGCCAAGAAGCTCCTTACAGTAAAGACTGAAGGGGGTTGTAGTTGCCATGCTGATATGTGGCTGTTGTTGTAGAAATGATAATTTAAAAGCAACTGGACGAAGAATGTCATCCTTGTAATGCTGATCTGTCAAACTTTAAATGGAACAATGTGCGCTCAAATCACAATCGCAGCTCCCATGGAAGTCTACAAGGCAAGCTCCAGGTACCTATTCACTGCTGGGTGTTCAAACACAGTATCTTATCCGAGAGGTCACATGTGACATGGGTTTCAGTGTCACATTTCCCGAAGACTGTCTCCCACCCATCTACTCTCCGGAAACCATGTTGGTCAGCACAGCCAGGCATGTCTTGTGAAGTGGCCTCAGGTCCAGGTATCAAATATCTTCTTATTGACCGATTATTGGCATACATTGCATGAACGCCATGTGAACGAACAGCATTTGAGTACAAGAAATCGAGCATGACGTTATGGGGTTTATTTGCATTAGTTTCGGATCATTAAGATCATGGGTTGGAATATTTGACGGATAAGGGTATTATATAAAATGATGGGTTGAAACATTTGCCAGATTAAGGTACTTTATAAATGTATTAATCAATGCATCAAGACATATTCCTGATAGGAACATTGCTAACAGACATGGTCATCACGCTCATCGTGTTGATGGTCAGCTGACTATTTGAGCATCCCATGTGGCCGCCATGTATGTCAAGCCAAGGATCAATGCCTCTTTGCAACATCCAGACTCATATTTATCTTATTATCAAATCAAATAAAATCTGATGCTGTATGGAGGAGGCAGTGGTCGGGGATTCCGCGTTGCCAAGAGACTGGAATAGGCAAACTGATTTCTGGTATTTTTGTTTGCTGAGGTTTGTGTGTATTTTTTCGTGATCTTTTAGCTTAAATTTGCCAGTATATGTTTACAGTGAGTAGGTTTGGTTAAATAAAAATATAACGTCCCAGCCAGATAATAAGGGCGAATATTTGCTCAAACAGATTCCAATGGGCACAAAAGACAAAATGGAAGTGACAGTTGTACGAAAGGGCCACTGAAAACCAGTGAAAAACACCAGGTGTTAAGGTTGTAAAGCATGTCGCATAATTTCAAAGCGGCTGAAAAATATTACAAATATGTTTTTAAAACATATTAAACAATCTGCTATATTTGTTCTACTTGTTTTCACCCGTGTAACGTACATTGTATTAGTAATTAAAAAGGGATGTTTTCAGTGTAACATTATTTTATTTATTAAAATAATCACCATCCGAATGAGCAACCTCACACAGCACTTATATCATTGAAGAATACACCAAACAGCACGTTTATGTAACGTTTTAACTCATTTGAAACAGATTTTTGTCGATAATGAAATGAGTCATTTGCGATATTATAGTTTGATGTGTTGTTATCCAAATGATGGAAAAAACATATTAGTGAATGTAATAATATATCAAATTCCTCGTTAAGCGGAATGGTGGGAGACAGGTTGTCCATGTTACTGCGTATTGAAATGAATATAGGACAATATTTACATTAATGTTACTTCTGATGACGATTTGGAAGCAATTTCTTTTCACATCGAAATGCTTCTCCCGTTGCAACTAATAACCAAAGTGAGGAATGAGTGAGTGAATGAATTTAGTCTTACGCCACTTTTAGCAATATTCCAGCAACATCACGGCGGGGGACACCAGAAATGGTCTTAACACATTGTACCCATGTGGGGAATCGAACCCAGGTCTTCGGCGTGATAGGCAAACGCTTTAACCACTTGGCTACCTCACCGCTCCGACAACTGAAGGAAGTTTGGTAATGAGTATAGAGTGTAATTAAACATCACAGCAGCACACCACTCAGGAAAGGTAAACGACCCTTAAAACACATCAGTAGGCGTATACTTTAGACGATCAACAACCTATTATCAGAAATGTAATATGAGTTATGGTATTGAGTACCGTAAAAGGAATATGCCTAATAACAATATTTATGTGTGTACAGATCCACCTATTACCTGGTTCAATTTCTCCTACTGATATTCTATCGACCGGACCTCATTGTAACAAAACCTTTTGGCCCACTCCACCATGCATCAATACAATTTGCTGGAACATTCATTGATGTTCACCAAAGAAGAATAATTGGATTGTGTGTTGATATTTATGTAACCGGACATTCTCAAACAGCGTTTATCAACAGCTTCATTATAGCTTAAGTGGACAACTGTGTCTGAAGGTTTCCTTGCATCCGTCACAATATGAGTCAAACCTCTCACCTCCGGAGCCCACATGCGTTAGTGATAGGGAAGTTATTGAAGAGCAATTGATCAGCAAGCATTATGATGTGGTTACGAGTTGACAAAACCTCCAGCTCTGACGATGTATTTAATAGCAAAATAATGATGAAACGATGACCACGTTAAATTTAATTTTTCTTGTGATCGCACTGCACATGGGAAAGTTTTTAAATGAAGCCTATTAAAACAAAGGGATATATTTAGGAAGGGACTTGAGCTGAGATTTAAGTATCGTTTCATTTGGCTGGAAATAGGAAGGAATTGATTTCCTAAATATGTGGATTCAACCTCATAGGCGTGCTATTAAACACACAATTTCACCGGAAATATGTCTTTTTATAGGAACACACTCCATTTTTCAATGGGAGATGTGTTTTCATTATATACATATATAGAATTTTGTTAAAAGAGAAGAAAACTTCAAATTAGTCTTTGTTACTAAATAACTTCATTTGCCATGCACAATATGTATAGTTACGTAATTTGCTGGTCTAAAGCTGCGGAATATGTGGACATTTAGTGACATTTTTTTAACTCTATAATTCACGTTCCATTATCTAAATTAGGCACCAAGAACTGATGAAAGTTATAATGGTCACGGGACCCGTGAAGGTCCGGGTTAGAGTGATTCTCTTCAGGCTTGTCGCAAGTAGCGACTAACGGGATCGGGTGGTCAGACTCGCCGGCTTGGTTGATACATGTCATCGGTTCCCAATTGTACAGATCGATGCTCATGATGTTGATCACTGGATTATCTGGTTCAGACTCACTTATTGACAGACTGCCGCCATATAGCTGGAATATTGCTGAGTGCGGCGTAAAACTAAACTCACTCACTATAATGGTCAAGGAAAATGATATAATCACAATTGTACATTCGACTATGCTTACAGCAGAAATGTCTTATGGATGTGGAAGGGTTATGTTGTTACTACTGAAACAGAAACTGCCTTCGAACACCAAGATGACAGTGACCCTATGATTTGATATGTGTGTATTAGTTTGATAAAAGCGACAAAATCCTTTCCCCATTCACAAGAAATCATTACTAGATGTGGAGTCCATTGTAGGATTCTAAATATCGCGTAAACATGTTTCTATGAGATTTTAACTGATAGTGATACTACCAGGTCTTCGCGAAAAGGTTACAAATTTTTAAAACAGAAGAAAAACGCTTACCAGAATAAGCATATTAAACAAATGTGGTTCATCGGCATTCATAGCTACATGCACCAAGCAATAAAAAACGACTTGTTTCAAAATGAACGTACACAGGAGCATGAACACAAACGTCTTTGAACTACGATCTTTGCTGATTGTTTTTAAAAAAATAATCACTCTATATGTTGCTCCAAAGCAGCACGAAAAACACCCACTTATATCTCATAGCAATTTCCCATTCCTCACGTCCGAGACATTATTCACATGCTATTTTTTTATAGGAAGCGTATTATTTTCTATTCAAAATCATTCAAATGAAGCAAAAATTTCGATACAGACTCAGACCTTTTGAAAACTGGTTTATCATTTTTTTTTCACAACACTATCACAAGTGACTTTGTTCGCATCGATTTTAAAACACAACTTTTAGGTCGATACCGTGGTCCATGCGTCTTTGTTTCTTGTATCTAAATACAGTCTTGTAGTCAGGTGCAAATCACGTGCAAAGCAAGCACAGTGATAGAAAGGCAGCACCACAGTGGGTGAAGGTTCCTGTTAAAGGAAGCAGTCACGCAGAGCGCTGACAATGAAGACGGCGGCAGGGTCTCCGTAATGGGTTGATTAATGTGATAGGGTTCAATACAGTAATCGATAATAATTGACAACTCGGTGCTGGCGTGGTGGCAACAATGATCTCTTGTACATTGGTGGTACAAGTATGTATTTTGTTTCAAAATGACGTGTTATCTTATGGGTTATTTTGTGTGAGGATCGTCATACTGTATTGTATATCACGGACGGGATGGTTGTTATATTGTAATGAGTACATTAACACATCTTGTCAATGTTTAAATTGTTGTTCATTATAAAATTAAGTACTGGATGACCGCGGATGTTTCATCGCATCCATTATTCATTGATATGATAAGTAATTTGTATCATGAAGTATATAATGATTAATTAGTTTATATAGATCAGTTTTAATCATAATATATATAATATCATCAGTCTAATCCATAATAAAATATGGCTGTAGCAGATGGTAACATGGATTAGCTAACAGCTCATTGCCGGGAAAGCCACATTCACATGATCACTCAACCATGGCCATTGCCGGTTTCAACTCTGTTTTTCTTCAATGTGGCTTTCCCGGGCTATAACCAACGGTTGTGTCTTCGTCCCATAGAGATTTCCAACAATCAAAGTTTATGAATGCCAATAAGAACTCAATAACTTTATGTTTAAAAACGGTATGTATGCTATAACAATAAAAAAGATTATCGTATTTTACTGTACATGTATAACAGGTAATACGAATCCTTAAATCCATCGTATTTTAAAAAAAGGATTCATTTTAAGAAGTTAGTGGATACAGTAGCATTCCCCTCAGAACACTATAAAATCAACTTTAACAATTTCCATGCATTGACCTCGGCATTACATTACCGTCTCTCCTCGAATACACGACATTCGCTGCCTAAAACTACGAACTGTCTATTTGTACATGGACACCAAATGAGTTTTATAGTAATGATCTTGGGATATGTTTCCAAATTTGAACAATCGGTGAGAAAGATAATGTCTGAGGCAATTCCATATTTTGACTTGGACCAGTTGTTTCAATGATTTTTCATGTAAATAATTGACTTGCCTTTCATGTGTTTGTAATGGATGATCATATTAACCCTTGGTTTGTCCGGATTATGTTGCATTATTTACATTAAGTTTTTGCGTCACTGAACTGTAAAATTGCTGCGGCGTAAAACATAAGACATTCCGAGGTTTACCAGAAGATGAAAATACATGTATATCACTGTTTGAGCAGGATCTGCACACAAACATCTGATATTGTCATTATTTGATTGAAAATGAAAGAAATTTGCTCATAAAATATTGTATAAAAATCAAATGGCACATAACAAGATTAATCACAAGCTAACATTAATGTGACAAAACCAATTTAAAAATGAACATGAAGTCAGAAAAAAAATTCTGTTATACTGCGAAAAGAGGGAATCGAAACTGTGGAAATAAATGTTGTACTTTCTCATCCACTAACTGTACAAGTTATCGCCGTCGTCTGAGATTTGTTAAACATGAAACATCATCTCTTCAGTTATATAGATTATATTATTCTTGCTCTGTTTTTGGTGGTTAAAAGATGTGAAAACAAAGAAAATCACGTTAAATGACTAGTTGACGTGGCGACAAATCAAAACATGTAAAGAGTCATTACGATAAAAGTACGTAAGAGCACGTGATGATTACGTTGATGCGACGAAAGGGCTGTAAGTAGTGGCTCTGTTTTCGTTACCATAAGGAGTACAACATGTATGTTTGCAATGTAAGAATAAATGAATGGATGAAAGGAATAAATACCCTAATCATTTCATCTGTCGTGTAGATGTCACGAACTTTAATAATGCTTAATTTGTTTACCCGACATGCTCGTTAATCTGACGTAATCATGCGTCTGTTGGATTAGTGGGAAACGAATGTCTAAATCCATCCTATTTTAAAAAAGGATTCATTTTAAGAAGCTAGTGGACACAGTAGCATTACCCTCAGAACACTATACAATCAACTTTAACAATTTTCATTCATTGACCTCGGCATTACATTACCGTCTCTCCTCGAATAGACGACATTCGCTGCCTCATGCCATCATGCAAACGAATTTGTTACAAACAATATTTTAACATATTGTGCGTGGCAAGTGAAGAAACGAAGTCTAATTCAACCGTCACCACGATTCATCAGTCATCGTCAAAACCTTTTTAAGGTAACATGCCTGATAACGAATGTATTTCCAGCCTAATATTGAATATCTTCCAAGATACATGATTGCACTAGGCATTGGCATTTTAAAGCAACGCTGACATATCGCTTTGCATAAAAATAATAGCCATTGTTGTCAGCAGGGATTTCTTATAATAAGAAAGGGGTTTGTCGATTATTTTCAGGTGCATATTCAACAATTCGTTAAAACATTTTGGTTAAATATTAGGGTTCATGTTCATTTATTCATTGCTGCCACTATTGAATATCTCTCTTGTCTTTTCTGTACGTGCGTGCGTGTGTGGTACCGTAAAATCGATGTATCAAACAGAGGACATTGGAAAATGTTTTTGTAATTCAAAGTCGTCGTTTCAACATGGATACATGCATGTACAAGATTTACAAATGAGAAATCTGTCGAGAATACCCCAGATGCCCAATGGGAATGTTACAGACACAACTCAACAGTTATGACTAAATTAAAACAGCATGATTTAAGTAAAACACAATTTAACAAATACGCGGATTACATGGTTACAAACAAAAAACTTTATGTTAATCAAAATGAAAGCTGTGTTCATGTATCCAGGAAGTGGGGTCTCGACACTGTTGCGTTTATCAAACTATAATTGCACATGGCACGACCAAAGCGTTATTTGACAATTACTTTACCCATGAATTCATGTGGTGTTAATAGAAATGTATATCTCAAGGGGGAAATGTGATTTACTGCGCAAAACACAATATAATGACTTTTACCATTTGTTTGGAGAGCCCAATAATGTTTACATTATTCATTTGTTATATGCGCATTTACATTGGAAGGATTTTTTCCTTAAACTGTTTATGTAGATTCGCATTTTGATTGAATAATATTTTCTTTAAAAAGTAGAACATTGTTTTAATACTAAGGTTGGGCTGCTTTTAAATTAGGTTTCAGTTCAGTTCTCCTATTCAGGAATTTGATGAAACAAGTAAATTAACTGGGTCGTCAAAGAATTCGGAGACTTTGTTACAGGTTGGTTATTTGATTGAGTAAAGTGAGTGGCTTTAGTTTTACGCCGCTTTTAGCAGTATACCAGCAATATCACGGCGGGGGACACCAGAATTGGGCTTCACACATTGTACCCGTGAGGGGAATAGAACCCGTGTCATACAACTTAACTCAGTTACACTTTCACACCACTTTCACAACATACGGAACCTTATGATTGAATAGTTTCAATCGGATATCAAAGTGTGGTTAAAAGATATAAAATGTCTTGGAGATAGAGAAGCATTTCAGCATTTCATGGCGTGTTTGAGTGAGTCAATGATACTTAAATTTAATTTGACTTTGTTTCTGGGCACGCGAACAGTAAACATCTCAATGTCTCGTAATTTCTTGGTGACAAGACGGTTTCGTTGAAATTGTTTTTAATCTAATTAAAAGACGGAGGCTAGAAGTATGAGGTAAGCCTGCAGTGTACTTGTAACAGCGTATTAAACTTTTAGCTAACAGGAACATTGTACTAAACTACAAAGTCGTTAAAAATTGTGACTTCAGTAATTTATTACAGTCTATTTGTAAATTTTTGTTGTGCATCACCATTTTTTCGTCTAATTTTCCACAACACAGCGACATTCAGGACATCACATGTTTTAACAATAAAGCGGTTTTTCCCCACATTGAACTGACACGCAGTAGCCCAGTGATTGAAGCGTTCGCTCGTCACGCTGAAGATCTGGGTTCGTTTCCCACATGGATACAATGTGTGAAGGGTATTTCTGGTGTCCCCTGTCGTGGAACTTTGCTAAAAACTGCGTAAAACCTTACACACATTTTACATCTATAGTGTCCAATAGATATTTGTGTCGGAAATGAGCTATGAGTCTCGGAAAACGTAAGCCAGTCCTACCGTACCGGAAGCACCCGCCGTTCACAAAATTTGTCTAAATGTGTATAATTTGCCTGACGCTGCACATAAACTACCCAAGAGCAATACAAAACTACGATACTAATACTATGACACTCTCTAATGATATTTAAAAGAAATGACAATTAACATAAATTAGTTACTTGAAAAATAATCTTGCGTAAACATCTTCAATGGTCCTTCTTGGTCTGTCTCACAGTCAGTGAACCCCATTATTTCCCCTTCTGTCTGCAATGCTAAAGCCCTCAATGAAGAAAGTCGAGATTTCCATTGGTTCAGGTTCCCTTCTCACTGGGTCTCCTTTTCAATTTAAAAAGAATTGTTTATTTCTATCAGCATTATATTTAGAACCTAAGCATCAGTCTAAGTTCTTCTCTGAATTTTGACAAACAGAGATCGATTGAATGGATATGCTTTAGTTGTATAGGTATTAAACCTTTGAAATATTAATGTATAATTCCCTTTCTTCACCCTCAGACGAGGGTCAGTTTCATTTGTATGTACACAGAACTCTGATTATCTCAAACCTTTCTTTCATCTTCGACTTATAGAGAATTCATGAATATAACGACTCATACAAGTATACAGTATGTAAAAGTACAATTCATACGACTGTCTATGTCTTGAAAAACTGAAACTCCAGTTGACTTCGACATACTGCGTTTCCGTTAATGTCATGTCTGACAGGTCAGATACAATACATACCACTGTCTCTCTATCTCGAAATAATTGAAACTTCAGTTGACTTCAACATACTGCGTTTCCGTTAATGTCAGGTCTGACAGGTCAGATACAATTCATACGACTGTCTATGTCTTGAAAAACTGAAACTCCAGTTGACTTCCACATACTGAATGTCCGTTAATGTCATGTCTGACAGGTCAGATACAATACATACCATTGTCTCTCTATATCGAAATAATTGAAACTTCAGTTGACTTCAACATACTGCGATTCCGTTAATGTCATGTCTGA